>JAQQSY010005127.1:0-11866 GCA_028646535.1 Procyon lotor | reverse complement strand
TATTTATCCAGTACATTGAATTTGATCTAGCAAAAATAGAGAAAAACAAACGACTATATACAATGTTGTTTTCTTAGTCCTGGGACAGTATCAGCTTGCTTCCCCAGATAGTTTCCTCCACATGATCTACAAAAAAAAAAAGGATACTTCATAGTATTTTCCGTGTAGTTTGCATTTTCTTATGATTTTTTTCTTTTTTTCTTATGATTTTTGACTAAGCACAAGTCAAATAAGAAAGTTTTCATTGTATAGAGTTCATTACATATGGCTTAATACATTGAATAATATGTTGAAAAAACGTAGTTTAATGTTAGGTGAAATAAGACATGGTTGATTACTTTCTGTTCATAGACAATCTTATAGAGGGCACGGAGAAGACATTTGTGTATATTTCTTTAGAAGTACATTTTTCAGAAGATGAAGTCTATGTTTACGTGTACATTTTCATAAACCTAATGAATGTATTTTTCAATGTCAAAATTGAAAATTTCTCACAGTCATTCAGATTTTCTGAGTGTTTTTTTTCTAAAAGATTTTTTTTTTTAAAGATTTTATTTATTTGACAGAGAAACACAGCAAAAGAGGGAACATAAGCAGAGGGAATGGTAGCGGGAGAAGCAGGCTTCCTGCCGAGCAAGGAGCCCAAGGCAGGGATCGATCCCAGGACCCTGGGATCATGACCTGAGCCGAAAGCAGACGCTTAACGACTAAGCCACCCAGGCGCCCCATTTTCTGAGTGTTTTTTAATAGTCTCATAAAAGATCAATAAAAGATCTATTTTATGTACTCAGTAAGTCTTTAAATTGAAAATAGTTCCAAAGACACTGATGGTTTCTTTAGTTGTGTGTTCATGTAATTTACCATTGGATTTATTTTTCTTGGGAAATTCATACAAGAAATATTTACTATTTCCAAAATAGCCAGATGCATCTTTATTGTATCATAGCTTTAGCTGATTAAAAATATTACTCTGCCAGTTTTAGGTAAAGATTAACCATTCTTCAGAAAAGGGGTCTAAAGTTCCTATCTGCAGTTAATGGAGCCAACATAATTTTTAGAAGTCCAAAGTTCAGCACCATGCAAAGACTAATAGTGGCCTGTATTACAAAGTTGCAACCTGAGAATTTGAGTATCTTAGAGATGGAAAAGGGCTTAGAGGCAATATGTGAGTAATCCATCCAACCAAGAGGTTCTGTCTGCAATGTCCCATAAAAGTTAACTCCTTCATCGAACTAAATTAATATCTTTAGATCAATTCAAGCATCTTTTTCTCAAGTGTAGTGTAGTGATACATGAACCAAATAACTAAAATTAAGAGTATTAGGTTAAATTTGCCTATTAATATGCCTTGATCTAAGTGTTACTCATCATCAGATAACTTTCAACTATGGTAGAACATGTACACAAATCCTGACATTCTTTGGAATCAAAATACTGAATAGTTTTGTAACTCATCAGACTAAGCATTGCTTCTATACCACCAAACCAGATGCTGGTAATTTTTTTCTTCTTGATGTATTCATTTTCATATGCTCCAAATATCTTTATATATGTTTATGGTGCACTACCAGGGATAGTGGGAAAGAGCTCCCTGATTTAAAACAAAAAAATCTTAGAAAGAGCCAAGAGTTGCACTTTGAACTCTAGTTAAACAAACAAAAAAAAATGTAAACAGAATTGTCTGATAAAATTATATCAGAAATAAGACTGAATATGTAACAAAATGATCAAATAACAGATATGAATAATTGATATTTGACCCTCTGATGCAAAGAAAACACTTAGTGCCTATAAATACTAAATCCAAAATTAACTAGATACTTAAATAACTAAGTAAATGTCTATCTTTATTGTTATTGTTGCAGTTTTGGTTTTGCAGATAGAAGAGGGAAAGTTGGGTTTAGAACTCCAAAGGAGAAACTTGAATAAGAACAAAACTTAAGAAGGATGTCAGATCCTGTATCACACTAAACTAGCGATTCAAAATGTTAGAAGTCTATGCTCTTATTGTCATAAATTATTTAGAATCCATTATTGAGTTCTTAAAATCACTTTCCAAGATTAATTCTCTTATCCTGCAACCCCCACTGCTTGGAATCACATAAATAAAGGAATAAAAGCCTAAGTGTGTGTGAGAGAAAGAGAGAGGCATTAAATGTAATTATATTTTAGAAAGCAATGTAAAAATATTTATATCCCAAACTTTTATTCAAATATGTGTCCCAATTTTTTATTCAAAACATAAACATATATAGAACAGTGTCTCTTGCAAGAAAGGTATTAAAATGAGTGTATTGTGATATTCTTACCTTTAGGTGCTAGTTGTAAAGATATTCTACCAAGTATTCAGCAAAACAGGTTTAAACAATGTAATCTGTACTCCTCTAGTTGCACATAATTTAAAATTCACAATGCTCCAGAGCTGATTAATTACATATAAATTATATTTTTCTTTGTGTGTAACTCAACGGATAATTATACTTAATTGCTTTGTGAGAGAGTAGGAGTTGCATGTCAGAGGAGTTTCGATTATATGAAATTAAGAATTTTAAAGGTTTCAAAAGTAATTTTTAAGACAATACTGGACTTGTAAAGAGGCCTAATTAGCCAGAAAATTTTGCATTGGCTCTGTCCACATTTAATAATAATGTACATCTGCTCTTTAATTTGATTTCTTCCAAATGTTCTTATGTTAGGAAATCAGAGGAATCTGCATGATACAAATGAATTCACTTAAATTCTTCTGCCCAACCTTACGCCTAGAAAATCACCCTTATTTAGAGGGAGCATAGGCTGTATATAATCAATTTTCTCCACGTTTACTTTTTTTTTTATAGTAAATACCTATTTCCTTTAGGCCATCTATGATTTATTTCCTAATATTTTCTAGATCTATAGACAAGATCTGTTTAAAGGTTTTAAACTTTTGTGACACTTTACAGTCAACTTCAGGATAAATTGAGCTTCTTTCCATTTGTGTCAGATAAAGATTAGGTTTTCTGCTTCAGTGACAGAGCTCTGGGACACTGTCAAGGAACCACTACTACCTTGAAGGTACTCACAAGCAACTCACCTTCAGCTTGAGTTGCAAACACGTCTGAGCTCGAGTGGTGGGGGGCAACTGTAAATGAGAGGTGGTTAATTTCACCTGTACGAAACCTAAATATATTTTGGACCCTGAATTAAATTGTTGGTTCTGAATTAGGCAGAGGAAGCAAGTTCATCATACAAGTGATATTTTCTCTCAAATTACCAGTTATTATAACAAATGCATCTTTCCCATTGAAGCTTTTCACGTGCGGGGTTGAACGGGGTGATATCTTTCCCATTATCCCATTGTCTTTACAAAATATATGCAGCCCGCTACCTAGGAAACTTGAGTGTAGGAGGAGCTGTTCTGAGAGATTGCACATGGCTCCAGTTGCCAAGGAAACCCGTGCCTTTTTTCCTGTAAATGTGCAAAGCAGTTTCCTTATTAGGAACTGGGTTAACAGTGTTCTCAAAGGAAAAGCTGAGTGAGGAAGGTAGTAAGTTCTTTTCATACATACAAACTGAATTGTAAACTCTGTATAAGCTGTGATGAATTGTTTTCAGCATGTAGGTTTTAGTGATAAAAGTGAAGTCTTGTGGATTATCATATATGCTTTTGCTCTGACATAACTAAAAATATTAGAAAATGCATTTTCTTAAGTGAAAAACAGACCATGAAAGTATAGAGAAAATAGACTTTTCTGAATAATAAATGGCACATATTGACCATGTATAAGACGTATCTAAATCCATTTAGTGTTGCATGTGCCCTTTTTGAATGTTACGATGTTACCAAAAAATATTTTCTTTAAATGCTTTTCTATGTAGCAATTTTAATTAGGTTTTAAGGTTAACCTCTTTTTTAAACATTCCTCTGTTATTATTGTGCCAGAAATCACATGTTTCATATTATACTAACATTTTATTTTTTATGCTTTTGGGGTAATTAAAATATTCTAAAATAAAAATATCCCAGATCATATAAATATCATATCAGCATGCTGTACATAATTTGTCATCATTCATTAAGCTGCCACTTATCAACTATATAAAACAACTTTAGCAAAAATTCCCAATAATATTTTTCAAAAAATCACAAAAAAGCATGTAGTATGTAAGAAAAAAAAAAAAAAACACCAAAATGCAGGGACCTTTGTATACTTAGCAAGAAGACCATTTCTTGGAAACATTAGCCCTGCCTTCCATGTTAAAACATAAGCACTGTGTCTTGAGGCTTCCAACCTAAATGCAGACAGAGTTATATGTCAGTATTTTACGGCAACCATAGTGGCAAAATTTAAGTTTCTTCCTCTTGGGGAAATAATTCATGAAGAACTATAGTTCTTCGAGTATTCTATTGAGTAGCCAAGGTGGGTAAAGATAGGCACCTTCATGTATCATTGTGGAGGGTATATCGTAACCCCCTATATAGAGTACAATTTGGAAAAATGTCTTATTAAATGATTGAAAATATTAATAGTTTTCACCCAAATCGGTAATATAATTTCAAGCGCCTTCTAACATCCTATATGTACAAGGATAACCATTACTCTTTTTATTTAAAAAATTAAATTTCAATACATGATCATGGCTAAGTTTATGGTAAAAGTATACAATAAGGTAGTGTGTAAATAGTCAGTCATTAAAAATAATCATATTGAGGGTCCACTCACCATGATGAGCACTGAATAATGGCTAAATTTGTTGAATCACTATATTGTACACCAGGAACTAATATAACATGGTGTGTTAACTATACTGGAATTAAAATAAAGAACTTAAAAAAGTAATCATAATGAGAAAAGTACACAGTCACATGGAAATTGTTCACTATAGAATAAGTGAAAAGTAAAAGATATCAAAACCATGATATGAGAAAATGCTGGAAATGTATGTACCAGTGTGAAGAGTAGATGACTTTGTGTATTACTTTTTCTTGATGTTTTTGTACTTCTGCCAAGTCACTTGTATTGAAACATCTATTACTCTGCATTTAGAAATGTTTTAAAGTGTTAAAAGGACAAAATTTGTGAAGAGTTTAAATGATGTAGAGTGAGACTTAGGTTATAGTGAAGAAAAGTGGGTTTGCCCAACATGTAGACACAAGCACCACAATGACAACAGCCCCGTTGTGGGTCACCATCTTGGAGGAGCTGAGCAGTCTGCTTTAAGCTATTGCCCAGAAATAAATGGGGCCACTTGCAGGAAGAGGGCAAGTTCTTGCAGCTGTGGGCAAAGGCAGCCTCTGGGAGTTGATATGACTGAGGCACTGGACGTATATAACACAGAGTAAAAGTAAAAAAGCCAAACCCTTTGAAGCCTCCAGTTGAGAACAAGATGTTATTGAATGAGAAGCACCCGAATATTGTTATTATGGATTTTTATAAAGTAGGTATCTGTATGGAAAATTCAAATGATAGGAAGGCAGGCTTTTGCTTAAGAACTTGGAGAACTATTATGCGTTTGTTCTGATTTTATGTTGTTTTGGTTTTTTTTTTTTAGGTTTTTGTAATTTATATATAAATAAATGCATTTCACTAAGATTTGAAAACCCAAAATATTTTCCTAATGAAATCAAAATATGGGATTTGGGAATAGCACTAGAGTTTGAGAATCGCTACATGGCCACCAGCCTAACTGATACACGAGTCCTAAATTGTCTTATATAGCTAGTGATACATGAGTCCCAGATGGTTTCACATAAATGCTACACTATAAGATATATATTTGGAATATGAAATGCTTTGTTTCTGAATTACCCCTCTTGTCACCAAACATGCTGGCAGAAGACAAATACCCTTGCATGAAAGCATCTACCAAAAATTATAGCCCTAGCTGGTAGAACAGATGAGAACAATGTTGAGTAAAAGCCTAAAAGAAAGATCTTTTCAAAGATATATTCAATAGCAGATATGACATAAAATTTCAAGTCTTTGTTTTTGAAATCGACAGAATTAAATGCTAACATATAATTATTGAAAAATTAGTAACTCCAAATTCAATTGTGCAGCCCCGTGATTTCAGTAAATGTTGACAGCAGTAACAAAATCACACCATCATTATTTTCCAGAGGTCCCAAAACAAGCAAAGTGGGTAAATACAATATTTACTCCGAGATGTATCTGCGGATATCTACCTGCCAGAAATACCTGGCTCATGAAAGCCACCCAGCATGGAAGTCATAGAATAAAGAGCACTGGAAAAATGAGCAGTATGCTGATGATGAGGGGGACTAAAAAGGAGTTGTTTAATCTACCTTAACCGTCCTAGGATCTCCATGGGTCTCATGAACTGGGAGAAATACTGTCCTCATGTAAAGTAAAAGCACCCACTTTACAACTAACTATAACACCAAGCTTGACAATATTGTCCTCAGATACTCTTGTCCTGAAACCATGGGGAAGTCTGGGTAGTCCTTAGGCTAGTATCTAATAAAACAAGGAGAACAAGTTGGACTCCTTGATAAAACTAACAGCAGCAGGTGCTCTGGAGGAGAAAGTCCAGCTCAGTAGTGTGGGCCAATGTCAATGGCACAAATCCTCCTACAGCAGGCAGTTATAAGCTGTCAATGGGACATCACTAAGTAAAAGAAGGAAGGAATGTGCACAGTCAGCTCGGCCCCAGCCCACTACTGAGATCCATTTGTCCCTGAAGCTCTTAATAAAAGCACTAATAAAAAACTACCACACAACGTAAGGTCAACCCAGCTGGATTGCTTCATAGTTTTATGTTAGAATGCTCCCCTTTTATGCAGTAAAGGAAGAACACATTGAGAGTCTTTACCTAAATAGGAAGGAAGGAGTCCTAGACCTTAGTGTTCTCAGATTGCCAGTAACCTGGATCCAGAGATAACACACAAATTACAGACGATGTCTGCAAACAATCTGAGAAGTTTGAGAGCCTGAAAAAACATATATCTCTATCACTAAGAAAAAGGAGAGGTGATTAAAGTAGCCCCAGAAAGAGATTTCCAACTCTTTTTCATGGCTTTTGCTGAGAAAACATCCCTGAGTGCTACAGCAGGGCCAGGCGGGCTGATTCGGGTACATTTCAGAGTGCTGGTAAAGGTATCTGTCTGATATTGATCCAGGTTTACACCCATTCTCCTATAAATTCAACTGTGTAATCCAGCGAGGTTTGCTGTGAAAGGAAAAGTCATACAAAATGAAATGAACGATCTGGTATAGTCCATCAAAATGTACTCTATGTAGGAGTATATAATGGTACATGAAACAAATCTCATAACAAAGTTCAAGGTTTATCAGAAAGACTAGGCTATATTAATATGCCATGGAAAAGGCTGCACGGAGCAGGAACTCAAGCTCCAAGAGCTTTCTCTAACAATGGTGCCAAGTTTAAATACTAAAAATAGGGAATCTATAGTGATCTTAAAAACTACAGTAACTTGGGCATAAGCTTTTCAGAGATGGAAAACTTTGAAGAAAGAAAGGGAGGAAAGTGATGTGTTTGTGCTTGTCACATGGAGAAAAGTAGAAAAGTATAACAGTGTGAAAGCTTTCCAGCTGAAATCTTTTTAAGTCAACATAAAAGTTTGAATATTTGTGCTCATTTGTTTCCAGAATTTACAGCAGCCTTACTCAATGATGGCACTATTGACATTTTAAAATAGATAATGCTTTGTTGTGGAGAAAGGCATTTCAGAATATTTGCTGGCATCCCCCCCTCTCTAAAATAAATAAATAAAGCTTTAAAAAAAATAAAGGAAGGCACGTGGGTGGCTCAGCCAATTAAGCATCTGACTCTTGATTTTGGCTCAGGTCACGGTCTCAGGGTGGTGAGATCAAGTTCTACGTCAGGCTGCACACTCAGTGGGGAGTCTGCTTGAAATTCTCTCTCCTTTTGACCCTCCCCTCCCTGGCTTACCCTCATTCTTTCTCTCAAATAATAAATAAATCTTTAGAATACTTGCTGGTATCCTAACCCTCCATCCACCTGATGTGGAACTCCCAAATCACAACAATTAAAAATGTCTCCAGACATTGGTAAATGTCCCCTGATGAAAACATTGTCCTTAATTTGGAATCATTGACTTATATTAAATTGAAAGGATTTCTGCTCACTTGTTTTTATTTGTCTGAAAATATCTTTATGAGAATATAACAGATTAATAGCCATTCAATCTGGCCGTAAAGATGTCTCTAGAAATTTTGTTGCGAGTCTTGCCTAAAATAAACATAATAATAAACTAATATTTACATAGCACTTTCTGTGTGTCAGGTACTATTTATTCTAAGTACTTAAGATAAATAAATAATTTAATCTTTGCAGTAACCCCATTTTTGTACATGGAGAAATTGAGGCAGAGACACTAAGTTTTTCACGATTACACAACTAATAACTGGTAGCACTGAGAGTGGTGTCCATACGTTGTGTTTCTAGATTTTTTGCATTAACATAATATGCCCGGAAATGAATACCAGTGTCTGTGAAATCAACTGACTTCTGAAATATTTGCCCTTTCAATTAAAATATTAGAATTATTTAGTCACTCCTTGGCCATATTTTGCTAAGATCATTGCAGTAGTCTCCTAAACAACCTCTGTGCTTCTATCCCTTCCCTTCCTCTATAGTCTCCTCTCTACCTAGCAGGGAAGCAGTCCTTTTAAACATGTCAAATTATGTCACTTATTTCTCAAAACCTTGCAGTGGCTGCCCATGTATGTCAGGTTCAAACACAAGTCCTTACTTATATATGACTATAAGGCCCTATAAAACTGATAGTGCCAACTGTCTATATTGTATAGCCGTTTCTTAATTTTTCCTGCAGCCACCAAACCTCCACATTGAGCCATGGCCTTGACTTAGTGCCTTGGGACCCACCATTCTTTCTGCCTATAAGAAACTTCCCTCCAAAGACCCGTCCCTCACTTATTTCAGGTGTCTGTCCAAAAATCACCTTCTCAGCAGGCCCTCCCTTGTTGCTCTTTGTGCAGTCACATACACATCTCTTCAGTTCTTCTTTTCTCTGTTTTATTGTTCTTCATAGAACCTGAACCACTTTATATTCATTCACTTTTATGCTTTCACCAAGTTCATCCCATAGAATGCAAATCCCATAAAAGTAAACTGCATGCTTTGTTCACTGCTATATAGCCAGCACTTAGAATGGTGCCCAGGAAAAAACCGTACTTGTCCCACAAATATTGTTGACTGAACATAGAATATAAAAGTGGAATGATGGCATGAAGTTCATAGCACTTAAGTGAAATAATAAATATGATTATGGCTAAAAAAAAAAGAGGCCTTCACTTCCTTCAGTGATAGTTTCTAATCAATCAATGATAGTAGAGCAATAGTATACTTTTAACTTTGCAATAAGATATTCAATATGCTTTATATCAATCAACTGGATAATTAGAAATGTTAGTCCTAGTGGGGGATTTATAATTGGTGTAATTACCTGTGGATAGTGAGCCCTGGTCTCTCTAAAGGGTCAGAATCTTCTTGCTCTTAGATCATGTCACGTAAACACATTTCTAATCACTGATTTTTTTTCAACAAATTCTGTACACCCTCTCAAATCTTAAGATCACACAAAACTAAGAAAAAGAAAATACATTGGATGAAATCAGCAAGAATCAAATAGGTTTCAAAAATATTCACACCATTAAATTAAATAAAGATTTAACAACCCTAGAATAAAAATAGCCCCTAAAATTGAAAACAAAAATGAATACAGAAATATTGCTAAATTTATTACCAGAAAGCTCAGTATTTTAAAATAAATTTAAAGATGTTAATTTTCATAAGTAACCAGAAAAATCCAAATTGCAACGTGTGAGGATAGTTTTCATTTCTGTCACATGGGCAATAATTTAAAAATTGATAACTTTCAGTGCTTATTGGAACAAGTATTCTCCCATGTAACTCTGGGTAAGAGTGAGGATTGATGAAATTTATCTGGAATGGCATTTGATGGTGTTTATTAAAATTGAAAATGTGTATATATTTTGAGTAACTTGTTGAAGATTCCTCAATATCTGCATGGGTTTTTTAATTTAACCCATATCTCCTGCATAGAAGCCTCAGTGAAGCAGATGTCCTCTCTTGAGGTTTTTAAATAACACTAGTAAGTCTTGGCCAGTCTGATGCTTCTGCACAGGACTTTCATCCCTAAGAGAACTGACACAATGTACAGGGACAGTGAGAGGTCATTTGTCTTGCCAGCGGTGGGATTGAAAATTCAGTGCTATAATAAAGGTTGCTCACTAATATTTAGCCTTAATATTTGTAATATTTTATGTTTAGAAAAATAATGAAATGCAAATTATTTAAGTCTCAAAGATGTACATACCTGGGATGAGATATTAACTAATATCCTTGCCTTATCCTTGCCTTAGTTTTCTGGGTTTTTTTTTTTCTAAGTTTGGGGCTCTAAAATTCCTGAGGACACTCTGAACCATAGTATTCTTATGATAAAGTATTTTTGTCCCTAAGTTAATTAAATTGATTCCTGTATTGCTATCAGGAGCCATGACTGGGCTACTGTACCTCCCTTTGGGCCAGCAATCTGATTTCTAACCTAGTATATAGAGATACTCAAACAAATGTAAAAAACAACAGCAACAACAACAACAAAAACCCCCTAAATTATGACGAAGTTCAAAGACATATTATTTATATTCAAGACAATGTGAGCCTTGTTAGGGTCATTGTGAAATATATTATACCATTCCTTTAAATAAAATATAATATAGACATTAGAAAGACTTTCATTTGTATTAACCTGATTTATAATATTAAAGTTCCAAAGCTTGATGTATGTGATCTCACTCCATCAAAAACAACAACAACAACAACAACAACAACAACAACAACATAGAGATGTGTGTGTAGTTGTTTGCTTGGAGAAAAGAGATGTAAGAGATTGTTTAGGAAAAAGGTATGGAAAGAAATCACTGACTTACTAACTTATAAAACTGGTTATTCCCTTCACCTGTACATGAAATGGCCATATTTTAAAGAACGAGAATGTGCTCTTATTTTTAGGATGAATAAGAATGGGTAATTAATACTAATGTTTTTTTCTCTACACTAATTAGGTCAATATATTCCTGTTTCCAGAGAAATATTTTAAGAAGGATGTAAGTAAATTAAAACACACTTAAAAGAGGATAACTGGATGTCAACGGGTCTAGAACCAGGCCAGACCAAAAAAAGAGGTAGCATAATTATAACCATTAAATGAGAACCTGAAAGTATATAAAAATCCACTGGAGTTTCTCATATATATAAAATAGAATATTAGTCTTAAAAAATACGGAAATTCTGCCATTTGTGACAAGAGGGATAGATGGACGGGTGGATAGGTGGATGTACCCGGAGAACATTATGCTAAATGAAACAAGCCAGACAGAGAAAGATAAATACTGTATAATATCTCTTATATATGAAAAAAAGTTGGCATACACACTCATTTATATTCTCTCCCTTTTAGTGCTGTTGAGGCCTGTGTATGTGATGGAAAATCATATAAATAATTAGGTTACTATTTAGCTGACTTCCAGGTAATCATCATGGAGAGCTAATCTTACCTAACCTAGATCTTTTTCTGATCCTATTCAGGTTGTTGGCAGAATTTAGTTCCTGCTATATGGGGTGAAGATTCCTGTTTTCTTGATGGATGCTGACAGAAGGTCTCTCTCAGCTTCTAGAGACTACCTAAAGTTCTCTTTCACATGGCCCTATCACAGCCAGAAGGAAAGTGTCCTTCTGATGTTTCTTTCACACTTCATTTCATGTTTATGATAAGCTTTTGTGTAAAGAGCTCATTTGGTTAGCTCTCTTTTATTTTTTTATTTTTTATTTTTTTTTT
>JAQQSY010005125.1:0-11867 GCA_028646535.1 Procyon lotor | reverse complement strand
AAAAAAAAAAGAACTGTGTTCGTTTTCTGTTATTGCTGTAACAAAATACCACAAACTTAGTGGCTTATAAGAACACAGATTTACTATGGTGCAGTTCTGACGGATGGAAGTCCAAAATCAGTCTTGATTGGGCTACAGTCAGGGTGTCAGCAGAGCGGGTTCCTGCTGGAGGCTCTGAGGGCAGAGCCGCTGGCTTGCTTTCTCAGCCTGTCGAGGTCCCCGGGTTCCTTGACGCAGGACCCCTTCCTCACATGGCTCCGACTCACCCTCTGCATCATCCCCTCTCCTATCACTAACTGATCATTCTGTCAGCCCCATATAAGGACCCCTGTAATTATACCCGGCCCAGCTGGAGAATCCAGGATAAGATGATTTCAAGATCCTGGATTTAAAATCCTCACATCTGCAAAATCCCTTTTACCCAGCAAGGTCCTATGTTCACAGTTGCGAGGGATGAGCGTCTGGACGTCCTCAGCCTGCCATGATACCTTTCTGCGTTTTATGCCATGTACTGGTTATTTTATTTTATTCTTTTTTACTTAATGGGTTTCCCTGGCTTTCCTCAGCCAGATCAGATTCCTCAAGTTCACTAAAGATTTAAATATTAATCTCTTTTAATCTATACAGGCAGTTTACAGAGCAGTAACGTAGCTGTCCAATACTGTATTCCTGAGTACATAGGAGTTCCATACTCGTTTCCTTATGTAACTATCCGAACAACCTAGTGAAGTATGTGTTACTTCCTCATTTTACTCTCATATGGCTGTTCAATGTCAGCTGACCACAGCAACTAAATCTGTTTGAATAGCAGTGTGTAAGGGCTGGCCCCCTGATACTTCCTTGAAAACACAGTCCTCTTCTGAAATAATCCCAGCTGGAACAACATGTCTGAGAAATCAGTGAAGAATGAATGTCATTGTTTCTTTCCAAATCAAATGCAGGAAATCAAGCATATGAAAATCATATTCCTCCCTCATCTTCTGAATGTAGATTAAGAAATGTTTATAGAAATAATTATGTAGAAAATGAACAGAGTTTTAAATTAATCTAATATAATCAGGTAGGCTCTCAGCTACCGTAGGTAGACAGGAAGAAGATAATTTGAGCAGATTAATGCATGATATTTGGAAAACTCTAAAGAGATTTGTTTCAGGATTGATTAGCACTTACCTTTAAAATAGAGAAATATATTCAAATTTGAATTGTAAATTCCATCCTTGTTTTATACAGCTACATAAGAAAGGTATTTATTCTATGGAATAGGAACCATTAGGCATCATATTCAAGAAAGATAGGAGTTCAAAAAATATGGACTTCAAAATGTTAGTTTAGTGCATAGTTGAGATTATTTCATATGCATGAAATCTAACCTGAAACAAATGCACCCACCATTGAGAAATAAGCTATTTCATAAATCCTATACTATGTAGAAAAGTAGAGTCTTTCAGAAATATAGAGATAAAAAGCTGTGGTTTAATATATAACCGGTGGCTTGATGTATGAGCAGGTGATCATTTGAACAGCTCTCATTTGCATATTATTAAATCTTTAGATGAATTGTTTAATTTTGCAATCCTATCTTATTTTGTGCATGCAGAATTGGTTTATGTGAATATTTTGACAAAAATGTGTTTTTATTCCTGATGGAAAATCTACTTAGAACATTTAGGACATAAAGGAGAACAATCTATTTCTCCAAGTATCAGAAATGTCATTTTTCCTGAAGGAGACACAGGTCAGATTTCCCTTCTGTTCACTTTGTTGCCTAATAAAGTGGAAACCAGCAAGGTTCCCAAAGCATCTTCACCAATTAAGGATAAGGAGAGGTTATGTAGCATCCTGAAATACAAAATAGATCTGTGAAAACTACAACAGCAGCCTTAAGGAAAATCACACTGTGAACATTTTGAGAATGAATTGTGCAAAGCATGATATATCATGCAAGTAAATGACAATGACATTTAACATCCATAATCCAAATGGAAAAATGTTGTTCTGAGAGATCAGAAATGACCAAATTTCTCAAAAGACTTAATTTTAGATATATATTAGGAAAAGAAAATTGCAAATACTCTAAGCAAAATTGCCATTGATAATTCAAGTGAATTTGGGGGAAAAAGTCACAAGAAAATGTTTAAATAACTGCTAGGATAGATAAGCTTACTATTGATAGAAAAAACACATTAAGGCACTAAAAAGAAAAAGGACAAATAGACTATAAAGAATTCATAACATTTCTCTCAGTTAGTGGCCTCAAGGGAAAATGGAATCTATATTGCAAAATCAGATCAAATTTTTCAATAAAACTAGAAAAACATTCAAATATATTACAGGAAGAAAGGAAAGACACCATAAATTTTTAAGTGCTAGTTTATATTCTAAAATGTACCCATACCTCAAGCCATTTCCACAAGTTCTGGGCTCTCTCTAAAGTCAGGGGCCTCGGGATCACACCCTGAACCTTAAAATGTGTGAGTTAACGTTTGTCATTTCTACCACTGTCCACAAGTAACAATGATGGAGTACATACCACGTGCGAGACTCCGGACTGAATGGTTTCACATGCACTGTCTCATTTTTCTAAGGACGACTCTAGGTGGGGTATATCATAGTGGTCATTGACTAGAGAAGGAAGTCAAGCTTCATAACATTGCATTGCTTTGTTGAAAATTGCATATTTGGTAATAAGAAATCCAGGATGGAATCTATGATTATCTCATTCTAAATGCAGTGCTCTTTCCAATGTTCAACTTTGTGCTCCAGTAGCTATGAAGAAGGAAAACATGGCTGAATGAAACACAAGACAGGAACCCACTGTGAACTCTGAGTAGCTAGTGAATGTATTCCACCATAGATGTGTGTGAGCCCATGTGGCCACGTAGCTCACTAATATTATCTTTATAGAAACTATTTTTTTCCTATATAACTCTGAATGCCATTAGGACTTTCTTCTTTCTGCCCCAACCCAAATAAAATCTGATGTGTTTTTAACTGAATTTATTTACTAATTATCCCATCTGATATGGCGTCAGTCTCATTAAGTAGAAAGTAATTCATTTAGGATCTTCTATGTAAGATACTGTGGTAAGTCCTAGTAGAGAAGAAAATATGAATGACACCTCTTTTATACTTGAGATATTAATTATCTAAAAAGAGAAACAGGAAGACAAATGTGTTATATGTATGCACATGTGTGTTTGTGCACGTGTACAAAACTGTGTAGTTTGTTTTAATATTAATTATTCCAACACTGTGTAAAGAAGCAACTTGTTGGGGCACCTGGATGGCTCAGTGGGTTAAAGCCTCTGCTTTCAGCTCAGGTCATGATCTCAAGGTCCTGGGATCAAGCCCCGCATCAGGCTCTCTGCTCAGCAGGGAGCCTGCTTCCCCCAACCCCCTGCCTGCCTCTCTGCCTACTTGTGATCTCTCTCTCTCTCTCTCTGTCAAATAAATAAAATCTTTAACAACAACAAAAAAAGAAGCAACTTGTTAGAGTGGTTGTTTTTGCTAAACTACTATGGATTCATAGGAATGGCAGAGATCTTCTAGGATATTAATATTCTTTACCAAGAGCATCATGTTATAGAAGAGTGAATAGTAGAAAAGAGATGCAGAAAGGTTAAATAATTTATTCAAAGACCTAGTTTCTTAAATAAAATCAGCACTAGAACTCACCTCTTCAAATGATCAGTCTGCAATATTTCAGTAGCACATATATGGAGACGTTACTATATACAACTAATTCTAAAAGGCTTTTTGTGGAGAATAATGGTATCTCTCAGGGTCTTGGAGAGAGATAGAAAATGCTTTCACAGGAATTCTATCTAGTGTAACTTCCTATCCATTTCAGGAGTTTCTTACGGCACCTACAGATCTGATCAATATTCATAGGCCTCTGCTTGAAATATTCCCATGCTAATAAACTCATAACCTCATAAATGAACCCATTCAACATGGGAGCTATACTACTGGTACAAGTTTAATCTTTATGCTTAAACCTGAATCAACATAATTTCCATCCATTGGTTCTGAATCTTTCCTTCAGAACTATTGGGAAAATATCTAATCAAGCTTACGTGTTATCAGTTCAATATCTAACAGTAACTAATCATGTTTCTCTTTTCTGTACTCAGTAGTTCTAGCATTTTCTTTCCAGACCTCCCCTCATTACTGACACTCTTATTTGGATATATCCTGAGCAACCGGCATCCCATTTCAAAATTCAATGTCTAGAGATAATCACAACATTCTGACGTGGCCTTGCTAAGTTAAAGAATGCAGGCATTTTCCTTTCCATAGATTTAATCCTTACTGGTGCAAGCTACAATAGCATTCAACTTTCTGGCAGCCACCTCAGATGTTTGCACTTTTTGTCAATTTGAGAAGGTAGAGTTTTCATCGACCACACTTCCCAGGACCCAGGTGAAGAAGGAGCCACTGAGAAGTTTCTTCCTTATGATGTGAAGCTGATTCTGCCGCGACTGTTAGCACAACAGCTCAGTCAGAAACTTCGGATTACCTGGTCCTCTCACTCCTAATGGTGGTCGCCATTACTTGATGTTCACCTGTAGTGTGCCATTAAATCCAATCCTGATAGACCCATTCTACAAAACTGCTCCCCGGAACCAAACCTAGGATTCCTTTTCTCACTTTTTCATAGTCAAATCCTCAGGTGCTTCTCACAACTCCATCACTACATTTTCAACAACTCCAACCTCACAAGACACACTTGTCTTCTGACAATTCTTTTATTTGTCTTTTTTGTGATTAAATTCCTGCTCTCCTCAGTGACTGCCCCCATGTTTTTCTTACAGCTCTTATCTACAGAGATGATCTGCCTTCCCCATTTATAAAGAGAATTAAGGAAATCAGGGAGCAACTGTCTCCACTTCTGACCATCCTGCCCTGCCCCAAAACAGCCACCCCTCCTCCTTCTCTTGGTTTTCTGATGATAGTTTCCTCATTCCCATCAATATTAATCCATCCATGTCTACATTTACTTCTCTGCAGAATTTACTTCTCTTCCTATTTTTAAATTTCTTTTCCTACAGATTACTTTACATTAGTCCATTTAAGTCTTCCCCATGATGGAAAGAAAAAAGGGGGAACCTCCCTTGATCTTATTTCTTACCGTCAGTATCTGTTTCTTGCTCAGCCACAGCTTTTGACAGAATCAACTACACTTTCTAGAAGAATTCCCTCCATTCTGAGCCATTGTCCAGATCTGTGCTTTAAGATTTGTACTCATACTAAGCCCCTGAAACCATCACACACAAAATCATCAGTATTTATAAATTTTATCTTACTGAAAACATTTGCTGTTTTTTATTATTTTTTACATAATGAAAGTCTCCAAACCTTTCATTTCTTCTGTTTTGTTTTCCAAAACCTTTCATTATCATGACATTTCTCTTTTCTAGAAAGTTCTACCTCTCTGGTTTCCCTTAATTTCCTCTCAATGAACGTTGGGATTCTTACATTGCGTTGCCTTTCCTTCTGTTCTCCTCCCAACATATCTTGACTTCGGCAATTGTATCTCTTTTCCTTTTATTATATCAAATGCCCAGCCATGACTCTGTGCTAGATTCACAAAGATTCCGATGTGTGTATAAATCTGCTCATCAAACATTTTCATTTGGATATCCAGTGGAATTTATTTATGTCAAAAACTGGATTAATCATATTTCCCTCAGAACATGAATTCGTTATATCGCTCCTCTTCTAAATGGTTTCTGAGTTCATTTCTGATCTGCTTATCAGTTACCTAAGCCATAAAACAGTTTTTCGGGAATGTATTCATTCATATCCAGCCAATGATGGTTTTGACAGTTTTGCATTTCTGCTTCTATTCTCAAACCTTCCTCTATATAACTCTGAATTTCCCACCTCCCTTTTGAGATTACTTTGAACCCTCCCAGGTAATGAAGAATAATCTCCCCATTTTAAAAGAATTCATTATAGCTACAAAGTCTTTTTTTCATGTAAAGTATTATGAACCTAGCTTCCAGGGATTTTGACTTGAACATCTTTTGGAGATGGGCCATTATTCAGCCTACCACGGTAATTTCACTGCAAAAATTGGCATTAACCTCCTAAAAGTATATCTCATTAATGTTGGCTTATTTCTTGCTCAAATATTTATTACAAAATATTAAACTAAAACCCCCCTGTATCACTTGCTGATTTAAAACTGTGCATACCTTTTTTTTTCATTATCCAAATGACTGATTCTATTTATTTCATTTTTCAACCAGCAACAACTTTATCTGACTACATAACTACCAGGTCCACATTTGTCCCTCTTGCCTGTAAGGATATTGTAAAATTCTTTATGTATCTCTTTTGAAAGATGGTACACAACTGCTCTATTCTCAAACTATATCAAAAGATGTTAGTTTATCTTGATTTATGCTTAATGACTTCTGCTACATAAATATTATTTCTTAAAATATTGTTGTTTCCCTTTTTAAAAATCAGGATACTTCTCCATAACCAATATTCTGCCATTTCTCTAACTCCTAATTATTCCTGGTACATTTATAATAGTAGCTCTGGGATCAAATATGAAAATCCATAATTTGACTACAATGTTTTAAGTTTTGTTCACTTATTACCTTTACTTCTTTCATGTTTCAAGACCATGAAAGGAAATAGCAATAATAAAACATATTTTTACGTTCACATTAAATGCAGCTATAATGTATAAAATACATGTATTTAATATAACACATTATAAATAAGCTATATTTACAAATAAATATGTAAATGTATCATACCTATCTACATATTTGTACACTTAGTATTACTTTACTAGTATCTATCAATAAAAACAAAAATAAATATTTTTGTTAAATATTTTGTAAGGAGAATTTCATCCCAAGATTGTTAAATGGGAATCATAGACATCATGCAACTGTAAGGGAATGTGCATATTCCAGTGATTTTGTGAGCTATTTTTTACATAGTTAAACATGCAGAATAAATCCGCTCTGAATTTGGAATTATTCATAGTCTTCAATTTTATTTCTAAATTATACCCCAAAATTCTCCTAAGAGATAATATAAGCTATTTTATCTTGTATATAAAGAATCATTATTTTGATATTCCATTTATTGAAATAACATTTAAGAAACTTATATTTCCAAAAAAATATAATCATCACTGTAAAAATATTTGGGCTTTCTATTTCCTCTCCGAGGCTGGTGTCAGTGTTCCATGTGAAAACGTATGTGGAACAGACCTGATGCTGATGAAGTGTGAGTGATGCCACCATCTGCAGCTGGGGAAACACACACTCATAGGGTGTGTGCTTATGCCCCAGCATGGGAAAGGCTTTTAGGTCATCTTGAGAATATTATTTTTCTTACACTTTCAAGATTGAATATAATACAAAGTTTGGGATTCCGAACAGTTGTTTTGAAGGGTTCTGCAATAATTTCAAATCATGTTCAGGAGAAATGTATTCTCTTCTCCTAAACCTCTCTCAAGACACTGTGTATGACAACAATTCATCTGAAAGTCAATTTCATCTGAAAGTCAATGCCAGATCTCTGCTAAAGAGGTTTAAAGAAAAAAATATTCACAAAAGAATAGCAAGGTCAGTCCCTAATGCCTGCTGGTCCATGTTTTGTAGGTGATGTATAATGTAAACACGAACACTTATCACGATCCCCACCATCACCATCATCACCATCATCACCATCCTCCTCCTCCTCATCTTCTTTCATTTCCATTTAATCCTTTATGTTGAAGGGCTTAATGTAAGTTGGCCAAAATACACTGTCATCAATAAATTGAATTAATAAATAGGAATGTTATCCTTTCCCTTATTTAAAAATTTTAAAACATCTCAAATAAAGCAAAGTGAACACAGCCTATGTATCCCTGAAAACTGTTTTGATTTCATGATGTGTGCTCCTCCTCTTACAGCACGTGTATAGCCTTACTAATGTTACCAAAATTAAATTTTCACTTTAAAGATAAAGCTGTTCTTCGGATAGAATAGTTGGGAGTATGCCCAAACCTATACACACTGAGGGTGATGTGTTCCTGTAAAATCATAAGATTGGGGAAGAAAAATAATCTGTGGAGTAACCTCCATCTATCAATGAACATTACATTAAAAAGGAACATAAGAAAACTTATTTGACCAAAATAAAATTTAGTTAGTTTAGACACACCATTCCATCACATGAAAAAAGAAAGCATTTGTGTAACTAGGATGCCTTGGTGGTGTAGATTGTTAGTATCACCTTTGCCCTTCAGTTTATGATCTGGGGTACTTCAAGTTCAATATAAAATCTAAATCATCATAAACCAGTTTATGAAATCTGCTGCTTGAGGTCATCAGTGTAAAACCAAATGTTATAACAGGAAAGAATTTGTTCTTTTGTCTTTTTGTATTTTGTTTTTTAAAATGCAAATACCATGAGATTTCTGATTCATTTTTAATGCATAAGCTGAATTTGGACTTTATTATAGATTTATTATTATTATTATTATTATTTGCCATTTTAACTAAAAAACAGAGGAAGAAACATCAAAATATAATTAACATTATATAACATTATGTAACATTAAAATGTAACTGTCCACCCAGAGTACAAGAAATCTGTGGATTTCTCCAATTTTGAAAGGAGTTATATACTGACTTTGAATCAAACACCAACGAGTTCTTGATACTTCTGCTTGCCCTTATGATGCCAATGACTAAGCTAAATTGCAAAACATTAAGAGCATTGAAGTAGTGCTCACAAACATACTGCTTATAAATTGCATAAAGTAGAAAAAATAAAGCAGAATGTGTTTTGTTTTGGGTCTTTTTAAAAATTTTGGCCATTTAGAGTACCAGATATTGGAGATTACTTTAGAAAGACCATTAGAATGTAAAAGAAAATAGGTATCTTAGAATTTCTGTAAAATGCCTTAAAGTTCACATGAATATGCCCTGAATTATGTAATATTTCCTGTAATCACACCTGCTAATCCATTCTAAATCTGGTCTTTAAAGTGTTGAAAGCCTCTAGAAAGAGAGTAAAGATCTATTACATGTTTCAGTTTATCTTCTGTAAGTATTCATGTAAGCTTCTTTCATAAAAATGTACTTTAAATATGGTTGTGAGAGATTGCCTCCACACTCATTGAAAGTAGACAATATTGTTTTGTTAGATGTATTCTCACTTCCAAATATGTATAAGGCCTTAGTTAACCATAAAAGTAAAATGATAGAGATAAATTAAGAAGATATAAATCACTTATGATTAATTCCACATAATTGTGAATGTTTGTGTGTCAAGGGTTGAATTTAATGGAAATAATTTTGATCTCTTTACCTCAAGTTCTCCAAGGTAATAGTGTGTTAAAGTGAGCAATTCAGTCTTAACAAAATTTAATAATATTCAATTTTTACCTTAGTAAAATGCAAGTGAAAATTGCAAACTAGTTCATTGATTAACTGAAACTAATAGTCCTTGCCCACCTTACACTGAGGTTTGTAGGAGCAAATCAATCTAAGGGTTGTGAAAGAGTTTCACAGGAAGATGACATTAGTATTATTCAAGTTGCCTATGTGACCACTACAGTCCCCCCTTAAACAGGAATCCTGTTATCATCAATTACTAATTTCAATAAGCAAATCCAACAAATATATATTAAAAGCTTATTAAGGTTGAGACTCAGTATGGAGTGCTTTGGGTGATATAAGAATGAATAATAGGTATTCTAGTGCTTAAGGGGTATTTAATTTGGTCAAAGACACTTTGGCTGCAATGCATAATTCACATGTTCCTTATTTCTCAAGATTTTGTTCCAAAATCATCAATACTTCTTGTTGAGAGGCACAGCAATCAAGAACTGCTTACCTGGAGTATAAGCCATAGACAATAAACTATGAGCCATATATGGATAATTATGTGATAATCATTATTAGGTATTATCATTATTGATGTTAATGTATAAGTCACTAGATAATACATATGTTCAAGAACTACTAGGAACACTTAAATGATAATTTTGACAAACTACTGGAGGCTGAGTGTGAATTGGCCTTAGAGAGAAAATTTGGGGATTGCAGTCTTGGGGAGCAGTACACTTTCTTTACCCGAAGGACTCGATCAGTTTCTCATACTAAAAATCTGAGAAAGATTCTTTTCTGACTCTGCCAAAGAAAGGGAAGAGCCATCATAGTAAGACCAGAGACTTGGCCATAACAAAGATCTAGTCTTCAGGATAAAGGACTTCACCAGAACAGACTTCTGAAATCTTATTTCAGCCAGAGAAAGGGAATTCCTTGCCCCTCTAGGCCCCTGTAGCATTCCTATACAAAGTAAGAGAGACAATTTTAAGAAATAAAAACCATAGTCATAGCAGGGGCTTCACAGAAATAAATAGAGAATGCTATAAGGAGGGAAAGGATAAGAAGGAAAAGCTACACCAATGGAAGAGAAACAGAAACATGTATGAAAACCAGACTTTTAAGACATGGGACCACAAAAAAACTGAAACTTAGTCATAAACCTATAGAATGCTTCTTGACTGACGTCCTACTACCACACCAGCAAGGCTCCAGATTAATAACAAAAGTCGCACCTGAAAGAGCTGCAAGAAACAGTGTCTGTGTGAAGAGCAGTACATGGAAAAAGAATGAAAACATTAATGTCGCCAAAACCAGGACAGAAGAGGAATTTGAAGCCGCTGGTACTAAACTACACCAAGCTTTGAACACATCCCAACTCCTAGCTTCATTAACATAAATCCTCACACAAAATGTCTGTTTACTTCAATATATATTATCTAAAATAATATGGTTGGCTTCCAAAAAAATTTCATGACATGCCAAATGACCAAACAAATAAATAAATACATGCACCTCCATACATGTGTATATACATACATACCAGTGTGGAAAAGACAAGACAGTCATCAAAATGAGAGTCAAGTATGACTGAAATGTTGAAAGTATCAGCCAGAGAATTTAAAATAACAACAATAAGCATGTCAAGGGCTCTAATGATAAAAGCAGACAACATGCAAGACCAAATACATAATGTAAGCAGAGAAATAGAAATTCTAAGAAAGAAGCAAAAGGAAATGCTAAAAACTAAAACAAAACAAAACAACTGTCTTAATTCTGTTGAATTAAGAATGCCTTGAACCAGATCATCAGAAGACTCAGCATAGCTAAAAGAATCAGTAAGCTTGAAAATAAGTCAATGAAAACTTCCCAGGCTAAAATAAATTTATAACATATGTGTAACTGAAATACCCACAGAGAAGAAAATAGAAGATAAAGCAGAAGAAATAACTGAAGTCATAATGGCTAAGAACTTGCCAAAATTAGTGACACACACAAAATATCAGATACAGGAAGTTCAGAGAACACCAAGCAGTATAAATACAAAAGATTCTATACTTACATATATCATATTGAAGCTGCAGAAAACCAAAGACAAAGAGAGAATGTTACAGAAAATTAGAGAGAGAGAGAGAACCTTCCCCTATAGAGAAAAAAGAATAGCAATTATAGTGGATTTCTCTTAGAAAATAAGTAAGCAAGGAATGGAGTGAAATTTTTAGTGTTGAAAGAAAAAAATATACCAATCTAGAATCCTATATCCAGTGAAAGTATCCTTCCAAAATAAAGGAGAATACAGACTTTCCCAAACAAAAACTGAGGGGATTATTGTGAGCAAGAAATGTTGAAGTTTCTACAGGTAGGAGAAAATGTCCTGGGTCAGAAACCTGGATCTGCATAAAGAAGAACATAAAAGAAGGAATAAATGAAGACAAAATAAAGTCCCTTTTTTTATATTTTAATTTATTTACAAGATAATTCCTATGTAAAACAAAAATAGCGACAACATATCTT
>JAQQSY010005124.1:0-11867 GCA_028646535.1 Procyon lotor | reverse complement strand
GTGGTGATGAACTCCTTCAGTTTTTTTTTTACTGGAAAACCTTATAACTACTTTGAATCTGAAGGACAACTTTGGTAGGTAATGTATTCTTGGTTGGCAGGTTTTTCTTCTTCTTCTTCTTTTTTTTTTTTTTTAAGATTTATTTATTTATTTATTTATTTATTTGACACAGAGAAGAGATCACAAGTAGGCAGAGAGGCAGGCAGAGAGAGCGGGAAGCAGGCTCCCTGCTGAGCAGAGAGCCCGATGTGGGGCTCAATCCCAGGACCCTTGAGATCATGACCCGAGCTGAAGGCAGAGGCTTTAACCCACTGAGCCACCCAGGCGCCCCAGCAGTTTTTTTCTTTCAGCACTTTGAACATATCATGCCACATCTTCTGACTTATAAAGTTTCTGTTGAAAAATCTATGGATAGTCTCATGGGGGATTTTTGTTCCTAAAAACTTGCTTTTCTCTTGCTGCCTTTAAGAGTCTCTCCTTGTCTTTAACTTTGGACAGTTTCATTATAATGTCAGTTGGTGTGGGTCTCTTTGGTTTATCTTTTTGGAATGTTCTAGGCTTCCCCGATCTAGACATCTGTGTCTTTCTCTAGATTAAAGAAGTTTTGGGGGGGGCGCCTGGGTGGCTCAGTGGGCTAAAGCCTCTGCCTTCAGCTCGAGTCATGATCTTAGAGTCCTGGGATCAAGCCCTCTATCAGGCCCCCTGCTCAGTGGGGAGCCTGCTTCCCCCTCTCCCTCTGCCTGCCTCTCTGCCTACTTGTGATCTCTTTTTATCAAATAAATAAATAAAATTTTTTAAAAAGGAAGAAGTTTTTAACCATTATTTCTTTGAATAAGCTTTCTGCCTTTTTCTGTGTCTCTTTGCCTAAGACCCTTATAATGTGTATATTGGCGCTATCTCATAAGTTCTTTAAAGAATCTTTACTTTTTTTCACTCCTTTTTCTTTTTGCTTCTCTGACTAAATGAATTCCGCTGCCCTGCCTTCTATTTGCTGATCATTTTCTTCTGTTTGATGTAGTCTTCTGTCAAACCCCTCCATTGAAATTTTCAGTTCAGCCACCATATTCTTCAGCTCTATAGTTTTTGTTTAGTACTTTTTTAAAAAAAGTTTGTTTATTTTCTTTGGTAATCTCTACACCCATCATGGGGCTTGAACTCATGACCCCAAGATCAAGAATTACATACTTTTCCAACTAAGCCAGCCAGGTACTTTTTAATATTTTCAAACTCTGTTAAAATTCTCACTCTGATTGTGCATTACTCTCCTGACCTTGGTGAGCACCTTTATGACCATTATTTTGAACTCTCAACCACATACATCACTTATCTTTATGTCATTTACGTATGTTTCTGGAAATTTGTCTCTTTTTAAAAACATATTTCTCTGTTTTTTCATTTTCCTTGACTCTCTGTGTTGGTTTCTGCATATTGGGTAAAACAGCCACCTCTTCCAGTTTTGACAGAGTGGTCGCATATAGGACATCAGACTTGTAAATCAGCCCAACCTGAGCTCCTCATCGTCTCCCAAACCTTTGTGATTATCCAAGCCACCTTCCTTGTTCTTAAGTGGCTCCAGTAATTGAGAGTTTGCCAAAACCCATGAGTATCCCAAAGAGAAGGATCTCATGCAGCACCTAGATAAGGGCTGATTGGAAGCCAGAGTCTCAAGTAGCAGTTAGAAAAAAAGTATGCAGTTAATCCCCTTCCAGGGAGAAACTAGGAGACAGACATTGTTGTTTGCTCCTTCCGCACTGGGCCCAGTCTAAAGTTACAAGGCGGTGCTCTTGTACCCAAGTAGGTCTGCCTCCTTGTTTGCTGTAGTCTTATGGGATTCATAAGTGGAAGTCCCATTGGGTAAGAGAGACAGGTGATCCAGAAACCTATCCTTTGGGCAATAGCCACAAAAGCTGGAGCACAGTGTGTACACAGTCACTAAAGGAGATACTGGCAACTTGAAGTAGTCTGGAGGGAGATAGTGGGGGAGTTGTCCACCAGTTTCCTTGGTTTTAACGAGATCACAGCCAGCCCCTAGATGTGTGCTAAATTAGAAGCCTGACCCTCAGGAAGCAGCTTTCAAAGTATACAATTGATCCCTTTCAGGAAAGACGGATACATGAACATTTCTACTTACTCTCTGCTCCAAGCCTGGGGGGATAGCCATTTGGTGAGTACCAAATGCCAGTTAACCACTGCTTCTTTGATTGCTCTACTCTTATGGGTCTTGTGGATGCAAGCATCATTGGCTTTCCGAGCTAGGTTTGGGAGCCCATCCTTTAGGTGGGAATCTTTTAAGATTAAAACTAATCTTAAAAGATTAGTTGGAATCTTAAGAGTTGGAGAATCTTAAGATTTGGACTTAAATGTGAAGTCCAAATCCTTTGCTTCTCATGGAG
This sequence comes from Procyon lotor, assembly GCA_028646535.1. Taxonomy (NCBI): domain Eukaryota; kingdom Metazoa; phylum Chordata; class Mammalia; order Carnivora; family Procyonidae; genus Procyon; species Procyon lotor. The sequence continues at coordinate 9,474 of JAQQSY010005124.1, read as the reverse complement.
AAGCTGGGAGTTGGGAATTCCCTCCCAACTGTAGGACTCCTTGCTGAGGATGGAATTTATGGTGAGCATGTTTCACCCTTTCCTACACATTCTGATATGGGTATTTTTTCATTCACTCAATGTGTAGGTAGTTTCCGGATTTCTTTCAGAGGTATTGCTCTATGTGTAGCTATGCACTTGGTGTGTCCATGAGAGGAGGGGAGTTCAGGAACCTTCAAGTTCAAATGAGTTTTGACAAGGATATACACTCATGGAAGCATCACTTCAATCAAAAAATACAACATTTCCAAGGGTGCCTGAGTGGCTCAGTTGGTTAAGCATTTACCTTCAACTCGGGTCATGATCCTAGGGTCCTGGGATTGGCCCCACATTGGGCTCCCTGCTCAGCAGAAGCCAGCTTCTCCTTCTCCCCACTGCTCATGTTCTCTCTCTCTCTCTGACTTTCTCTTCCTCTCTCTCTCTCTCAAATAAATAAGTAAGCAAAATCTTTTTAAAAATTTAAAAAATTTAAATATTGGATGTTCCCAGCACCCCTCAAAATTTCCTCATGCCCCTTTGGAGTTCAGTAGCCCCCTCCCAAACCTAACCTTAGGCAACCATTGATCTTCTGTGATCTTCTTATTTTAATTTAAAGAATTTATCTATCTGACAGAGAGAGAGTGCACAAGCCGGAGGGAGCAGCAGGCAGAGGGAGATCTGGGATCATGACCTGAGCCAAAGGCAGACATTTAACTGACTGAGCCACCCAGGCGCCCCTCAGTACAATGTTTTTGAGATTCATTCATGTTATTGCACATATCAGTACTTTATTCCTTTCTATTGCTAAGTACTATGCATATACCACAGTTTTACCTATTCACCCATTGATGAATTTTTGAGTATTTCCAGTTCTTGACGACTATGAATGAAGCTGCTTTGAACATTCATGCATAAATCTTTGAGAAGACATATGTTTTAATTTTGGGGGGTTAATGCATAGGAGAAAAATAGTTGAAGAAAAATAGGAGAAGAAGAGTTATATGGTAACTTTATGTTTAAACTTAGGTTTATGAGAAACTGCCATATTGTTTCTCAACATAATTGAATCATTTAACACGCTCACGAGCGATGTATGAAATTCCCGGTTGCTCTACATCCTTGCCAACACTTGGTTTGGTCAGATATTTTTATTTTAGCTGTTCCAGCGGCTATGTTAGTATTAGCTTACTGTAATTTGCCTTTGTCTGATGACAAATGATGAAACTTTTTCATGTGCTTATTGGCCATGCTTATATTTTCTTTTGTAATAAGTCTGGTCTAATTTTAAAACTGAGTTGTTTCCCTTCTTTTTATTGAATTGTAAGAGTTCTTTATATATTCTTCCATAGAAGTCTTTTGTGATAATAAAAAGCAAGCAGGAAATATTTTTTAAGAATTTCAGATTATAGGGGCGCCTGGGTGGCTCAGTGGGTTAAAGCCTCAGCCTTCGGCACAGGTCATGATCTCAGGGTCCTGGGATCGAGCCCCGCTGAGCGGAGAGCCTGCTTCCCCCTCTCTCTCTGCCTGCCTCTCTGCCCACTTGTGATCTCTCTCTGTGTGTGTCAAATAAGTAAATAAAATCTTTAAATAAAAAAAACAATTTCAGATTATAGGGGCATCTGGAAGGATCAGTCAGTTAAGTGTCTGACTCCCGTTTTCAGCTTACGTCATGTTCTCATGGGTCATGAGATCAAACTCCAATTTGGGCTCCACACTTAGTACGGAATCTGCTTGAGATTCTCTTCTTTTGCCCCTTCTCCCACTTGTGTGCACTTGCTCTCTCTCTCTCTTTCTCAAATAATAAGTAAATCTTAAAAAAAAAATCAAGGTTACATAATATTTCAAAATTACAAAGAGTTGTTTTCATTTAGTCTCCCATTTGCTTTGAGAATGGAAATAGAAACACAAAAGTTTACATTACTTTAAAAAAAGAGTAATAAAGCTCTGTGTTAAAAAAAAAAAACTACAAATACTAGGAGAAAAAGCAGGAAATAGAAGTGAAAATCAATAAAAAAGAAAGTAATTTCATAAGGAATTTAGAAGCACCTGTTAGTAAAAATCTGTCGGCTTTTTATTAAGCAAAAATTCAAGACAGCATCTGTTCTGCTTAGTGACTACTTCAGCAATCACCCACACGGAGAAAACTGTGAGCCAAAAAGAAAAAAAAAAAGAGCATTTGTTGTGTGAAACTTCGGGATCCATAATATAAAGAGGTTTATTAATCTTGAATTATTTTGATGACGTGCAGTTAAACTCAGAACTGAAAACCAAATGTTTAAGGTAATTTGATAAGAATTCTCTTATGAAGTTACCCAGGATTCCTGATCCCTTGGGGTTACAATTTAGTGAAAAGACAATTTGTAGAGATAAATTCCAAGAACTGAAAGGCATTTACTGTGGAGTCAATGGACTGATCTGAAATCGAATTCCAATAAGTGTGACCAAGTAGTCACTGAGGGTGGGCTGTGGGATTGGGGTTGTTCTCACAGCATTGTTTCTCTGATTTTTTTTCCTTTTCTGGTTTTTTTTTTTTTTTTTTTTTTTTTGAAGTAAAAGCAAACTTGGTTCTGGCAAAAACAAAACCAAACAAAAAAACCACCACAATCCCTACAGAAAAGGTGCTTAGACCACTGAAAGTCTTACCCCTTCCTCTCAAATTTTCTTTGTTTAATAGTTTCATTTCAATGTCATCATCCAAGTTTAGCCATTCCTGGCATACTACTGACAGGCCCCAAACAAATGTAGAATAGAAGGGGAAAGGGAAGAAAGAGAGGAAAGAAAGAAAGAGAAAGAGAGAGAGAGAAAGAAAGAGATAAGAAAGAAAGAAAGAAAGAAAGAAAGAAAGAAAGAAAGAAAGAAAGAAAGAAAGAAAGAAAGAAAGAAAGAAAGAAAAGCAAAAAGAAAAGCCAAATGTGGTGCAAAGTAGCTGCCTCAGGTAGCTATCGCGGCAAGCAAGCCACGCACTTTTAAAAGATAAGCTTGCTTTTTCTTTCCAAACAAATGAAAGAAGTAGGTGAGAGGTTATCAACTTTTTGTGGTAATTTTGTGCAAAATTAACATTGGAGAGCTTGTTAAGAATGATGATTCACAAACACTATCTCCAGAGATTCTAATCCGTTAACTCTCTGGAAGGCCCCACATGTCAGCTTTATCAGATTCCAGAGCTTCTGATACCAGCTGGCTCAGTCTCATGGATGAAAGCCGTACGCCTTGACACAGGGCTGTTGCTCAAAAGGACTCTTCGCTTGGGTTTAATGCTTTCTTGCAGCTGTTGAAATTCCTACCTTTTGAACAAGAGAACCACCCCACCAGTGTTCATTTTACAATGGGTCTTGAAAATTGTGGAGCTGATCCTGTCTCCAACAGACCACACTGAAAAACAATGCAATAGGCATTAGATCTCAGGCTTCAAGCTTTCACTACTGAAACTATTCAGGCAATTATCTATAGAGCCATTGGATTTTCAGTCTGATAGCTACCCAGCATCTGAATAAAACCACTTGACACAATTTCTACTTTGCATTTTTGGATCCAGGGTTACTAAATGGGATTGTTTCTAGAAGTAGAGTTCAAGGGAGAGAAGTAGCCATCATTACAGGAAGTAAATTCGTGAGGGCAGTTGTTACAGGAATTGGAAATATATTTGTGTAAGGAAGCAAGGAAAAAAAATAGAGACCTCAAAAACAATACATGGAGGGACGCCTGGGTGGCTCAGTGGGTTAGGGCTTCTGCCTTTGGCTCTGGTCATGGTCTCAGGGTCCTGGGATCGAGCCCCACATCGGGCTCTCTGCTCAGCGGGGAGCCTGCTTCCCCTCCTCTCTCTGCCTGCCTCTCTGCCTACTTGTGATCTCTCTCTCTGTCAAATAAATAAATAAAATCTTTTTTAAAAAATGTTTAAAAAAAACAATACACGGAGAAAAAAATCACTCTCAGGCATTTGAGGGGAGACAAAATTGACCTAACAAAAGTAAAAATATAGCCCTAAAATTCAATTTTCTAAAGAAAATTTTGGTCATTAAAAGCTGGAAAAAGTTGAAGATCTTGGAAACAAATTCTAATCTAACCTAATTTGACTAACACTTTCAGCAGCAGAGGTCAGTGGGTGGAGATGGGGACTTCAAGAAAATGTTTGTCAGTTTGTCACAGTATTTGTGACACATTGTGTCCACAATATTTGTGGGAGAAGGGGGACCAATTAGGACATCTGTCAAAGGTTCCTGTTTCCCCATGCATTGTTTATCATTGGTAAAGCATCAACAATGCACATTCCATGGGGTAAAAAAACAGAACCACAACAATGAGTCAGTTCCATCTCGGGCTAAAAAAATAGAATCAGTTTAGGGGCGCCTGAGTGGCTCAGTTGGTTAAGTGTCTGCTTTCAGCTCAGGTCATGAAACCTGGGTCCTAGGATCAAGCCCTGTATAAGGGCCCCACGCTCAGTAGGGAGCCTGCTTCTCCCTCTTCTTCTGCCCCTCCCCCACAAATAAAAAAAAATCTTTTAAAAAAATCGCATCAGTATATATGTCAGTTAAATCTAAGAGGCAAACTGCTTTTGCCACTGTCATTCGACTTGAATATACTCACCTCAGCAGTTGTATCAGATTGCCCAGGCTTAAGAGTCTGGCTATCCCTAAAGTAGAATAAGAGAAAAGCTGTATTAGCTCTACCCAGAATGGCAACAGGTTATGCAACATTTCTTATGATTGCTCATTTTCATTCGCTCTTAAGTGGCTTCGGGAAGGTATAAGTCATCATGAATTTCACCATCATTATCACCAATGCCATATCTACGTAATAATTATAATAATAGTAGCTAATATATATAGAATATATACTATGTGCTAGGATTTTCTGAGTTATTTATGCTTACATATTAACTTATGACATAGTACTATCATTGTCTTCATTTTACAGATGAGGAAACTGATGCACAAAGAGGTTAAGTGACTTGTTTAAGGTCACACAGCTATTACATAGCAGAGCTATGATTCAAACACAATGACTACATTACCCAAGCACTTAACAACTAGACAATGTAGAAAAGGAAGCTTAATGAAGCAAGGCAAACAGAATTGCTCTTAACATTTTTGGGGTTATGGACTCCTTTGAGAATCTATATCCCATGGAAAAATAAATATATACACCATATATTTACAAACTGCCATAGGACTGCCTTTGTTCCTCCAAGACCATACATTTACCTTTATGAATCAATCTCGGGCTAAAAATGACTACCGCAGACACTAATCACTTAAAATTGTAAAATAACTGTCACTACCAAAGACAAAAATATTTTTAAAATCTTATGGCTCTGTGAAGTGTAGACTCAGAGCAACAATAAAACCGTAAGCCTTACACTTGTACCATGTCACCAAATCCAAGAACTGGTATTTTTAAAATAACAGACTTTAAAGCTTTTCACCAATTGCCAAACTATTTCAAGATGAAAAACAAATCCCGTGACACCTGGGTGGCTCAGTTGGTTAAGCAGCTGCCTTTGGCTCAGGTCATGGTCCCAGGGTACTGGGATCGAGTCCCCCATTGGGCTCCTTGCTCGGCGGGGAGCCTGCTTCTCCCTCTGCCTTTGCCTGCTTGTGCTCTCTCTCTCTGACAAATAAATAAATAAAATCTTTGGGAAAAAAAAAAGATGAAAGAACAAATCCCTGTAATTTCCAGCATGTAATATGGTGCTTACCTGTACTGAGTGCTCAATAAATGTTGATAGAAGGAAAGGAAGAAAAGAAGAATAAAGGTAACCTAATGTTCTTTAGCAGTGTAGTGAATGTAATTCCAAAATATCATTCAACTTTTGTGTTTTAAGATTTTTTTTTATCTTTTAAGTAATCTTTACACCCAGTGTGGGGCTGGAACTCACAACCCAGAGATCAAGAGTCACATGCTTGGGGCGCCTGGGTGGCTCAGTCATTAAGCGTCTGCCTTCGGCTCAGGCTCAGGTCATGATCCCAGGGTCCCGGGATCGAGCCCTGCATCGGGCTCCCTGCTCAGCAGGAAGCCTGCTTCTCCCGCTAACACTCCTCTGCTTGTGTTCCCTCTCTCGCTGTGTTTCTCGCTGTCAAATAAATAAAATCTTAAAAAAAAAAAAAAAAGAGTCACATGCTCTACCAACGAACCCAACCAGGTGCTCCTCAACTTTTTAATAGCATTCACCCATTCAATCATTTATTTAACAAGATTTCTTGAATATTTGTTATGTAATAAAAACCATGCCAGGCATCAAAGGTATGATTTTAAAGGGCACCATGAACAAACACACCAAAAATGTGCAATATGTGAAATGCAAGTTGTTAAAAACTAACAATGAACAAAACTATGAGCTAGCAATGAACAAGCAATGAACAAAAACTAGCTATTAGAGAAACACATAAAGGAATATATAAAGGTTGAAAACAAAATCTATAGAGATGTTGCAAATTTGGTGAGAGAGCATCAACATTTGCCTTTACTTTCCAGGTTCTTTCTTTCCTCTGTTCACATCCACACCTTCTCAAAATTAAGTTATTTGAGTTCTCCAATAAACTTCTTAGGTGCATAGCTCTATTGCTTTTCATCAGTTCACTTACTAACTAAACACTAAATGCGGTATTTCTATTTTTTTTAAAAGATTTTATTTATTTACTTGACAGAGAGAGAGATCACAAGCAGGCAGAGAGGCAGGCAGAGAGAGAGGGGGAAGCAGGCTCCCCGCTGAGCAGAGAGCCCGATGCTGGGCTCAACCCCAGGACTCTGACCTGAGCCGAAGGCAGAGGCTTTAACCCACTGAGCCACCCAGGCACCCCTAAATGCGGTACTGCTAAATAGCTGGTGTTCATTTAAAACAATTAGCCAATTAAGAAACAAGTTAGAAAACAACCCACAACAATTTAGGAAAAGGAGACTCCCACTCAGAACATGTAAGAAAATCACGTCGGAACATACCAGAGTAATAAGAAAACAAGAGCAAATGAAGACAGTTTGGGTTGCCATCATGCCAACTGGACATATGTCCCAGTAGAAACAGGTGACCAGTTTGGCCTGTTAAGACATTTGGTGATAGAAAGTCCAGAACAATGATTTCAGAAGATCTTATTAACACTAGAAGCAAAATACGGGAGACCACTTAAAACTCTTACTGATGATGCTAAGAACAGTTGTGTATACTATGTAGAGCTAAGGATCATTCTGTTTTACTCTACTTTCCCTCTTTCAAAAACCATTTTTCAAACTGTACTGATGCATGCTTTTGAAGCCTGGGTTCAATCACAGGAAAGCTCTGCCTAGCACAACAGACTAATGAGCAGTCATTTATAAGTAGCATCTCTAAGAGTTCATAATGCTACTCCATTGGGAAGCAACTTAGCTCTAGAGAATGCTGTCATATGGCTATATCATCATCTTTTCTCTGCCCCACTTTGGTTAATAACTACAATTATGCTTTGGTCATTTCAACAGCTCTGAGCTTTTGTCAGACCTTACCCCTATTATATGTCTTCATACCTCCTCCTTGGGCTACTGCAATAATTCCTAATCGGTCTCTGCCACCAATCTCACCACTTTCTAAATTATTCTACATACTGCTGCCAACACTAACTTTCAAACTCAACTAAGTTCAAGGGCTTCCCGGGTGGCTGAGTTGGTTAAGTATCCAGCTTTTTTTTTTTTTTTTTTAAGATTTTATTTATTTATTTGACAGGGAGAGAGAGATCCCAAGTAGGCAGAAAGGCAGGCAGAGAGAGAGGGGGAAGCAGGCTCCCCACCAAGCAGACAGCCCAATACAGGGCTCAATCCCAGGACCCTGAGATCATGACCCAAGTGAAAGGCAGAAGCTTTATCCCACTGAGCCACCCAGGTGCCCCAAATAAATAAAATCTTTAAAAAGAGAGAGAAAGAGAGAGAGAGAGAGAGAACTAATTTTGAAATCTTCAGACTTTCAAAGTCCAAATTCCCTTAAGCAGAAAGCCAAGACCCTCCACAGTCTGTCCTTAATTTACTATTCTGGAAAATTGCTCACATCATTCTGGGTACCATGTACTACAGTCCAGCCAAACCAACTGTTTACCATTCCCAGTATATGTCCTCCAGTCTCTGCCTCTCTGTCTCTCATTCCCTTGAAAAACCTTCAATTCCTACCAATGTATTAAGAAGTCTTTTCTAATACTGAAACTAAAAATGGCCATTCTTTCTGCAATTCTACCCAGCATATTAAAAGCTAATTAATAAACTTTATGGTATGTATTTTATCACAATTTAAAAATTCCTTAGATTAAAACACACACAGTTAATTAATAACCTTCAAGTGTGGCAAGTTAACTGAAAATTCTCCTGTGATAAACACCTAGAACTGCTGAATAAATTCAAAAGCTTTGTTTTATTTATTTATTTTTTCAAAAGCTTTGTTTTAAATGTAAAGCTGACCACTCAAGAAAGAAAGTTAAATTGTTGGGTTTCAGAAACACAAAGAAAATGAAAACCACTGTAGTAAATGTGAATTAAAGGTTCATTTGTCCCAAAGATAGGGAACAAAGGAAAGAAAAAAGTGATCCCTGAAGAATTAATAACCTTGCAATAACCATGTAATCCTAGGATTTAAATGTAGAACAATATTATTGAGGTGGGGGGCGCCTGGGTGGCTCAGTGGGTTAAAGCCTCTGCCTTTGGCTCAGTTCACGATCTCAGGGTCCTGGGATCCAGCCCCGCATCGGGCTCTCTACTCAGCGGGGAGCCTGCTTCCCCACCCCCCTCTGTCTGCCTCTTTGCCTACTTGTGATCTCTCTCTCTCTCTCTGTGTCAAATAAATAAATAAAATCTTTTAAAAAATATATTATTGAGGTGGAAAAAAAAGTATTTAAAAATTATAAACTGTCTAGGGGCGCCTGGGTGGCTCAGAGGGTTAAGCCTCTGCCTTCAGCTCAGGTCATGATCTCAGGGTCCTGGGATCAAGCCCCACATTGGGCTCTCTGCTGGGCAGGGAGCCTGCTTCCCCCTCTCTCTCTGCCTACTTGTGATCTCTCTCTGTGTCAAATAAATAAATAAAATCTTTAAAAAAAAATTATAAACTGTCTAAAAGGAAAAATGTAAGAAAGAACCAGAGTAAATGAAATAAGAACAAGTAGAAATGCAAAACAAATTTCTAAAAATCATAAATAAAAATTTAGTGAATAAATTGAACAGTAGATTAGCCATAACTAAAGAGAAAAATTAAAAAACTGCCTGGATTAAACCAAAAGTCTTCACAGAATGAGAGAGAAAAAAATAGAGATTTAGAGAAAAGATGAAAATACCTTCACTATAACTCTAGTAATAAGTGATCTAAGAGAAAAAGGAGAGGGAAGATAATGGTAGAGTAGTAAGACCCCAGGCTCACCTCATCCCATGAATACAACTAGATAACTACCAAATCAGAATAAAATCCACAACTACAAGTAGTGAAGAGATGCCATCAAAAAGAATGAAATCTTA
>JAQQSY010005123.1:0-11868 GCA_028646535.1 Procyon lotor | reverse complement strand
TTCCCCTCTGACAACCAGCACTTTGTTCTCTGTACGTGTGGTCTGTTTCTGCTTCGTGTGTATGCATCTGTTTGTAGATTCCACATGTAAGCGAAATCCTACAGTATCTGCCTTTCTGACTTCACTGAAGTGTACTAACCTCCTGGTTACTTAGTCCTATTTTTCAGCTCCGTGATTTGACTTTTTAGGGGTATTAATCATCCCGTTTACCTTGTTCCCCCTAGAAACGCCGTCTATGTAGTTTGGTATCTGAATCCTGAAATGCTGTGTACACTAAGATTTTGGAAAGATCTGCCCTCAAAAGACACTGACTGTATCGAATGGGGCATTAGGCTGTGCCCCAAATTCGAATTTTAGACCATGTTCTAAATTCATATTTTCCTATAAAAACTAAATGTTAAGTAGAATGATAAGGTCTTTTATAGGCACTTTATAAGTAGTTCTTGCTAGAAAACACATAGCTTCTTTAGAGTAGAATCCTTGGTAAATCCTGTCCTGTATCATCATTCTGTGTTCTTTATTCAAGTCCTCAGTAAGAGTTATGAGCATAGATTCTATTAGGCTTTATTGAGTTCTGTTTATGCTACATTTGAAAGAGAAGATATTGAGATTAATGGCCTTAATATATTTAGGATTTGTGACCAAACCATATAAAATTTTGCCTTATAGATAATGAAAAAATAAAATAAATAAAACATTAAAAAAATGAAAAAATAAAATAAATAAAACATTAAAAAAATAAAAACAAGCTAATGTTGGAAAATAAATGTGGGAAAGTCATTTTTTATGAAATAGCCAAAAAAAGCAAGATCTAGATTTACCCAAATACATTAGACTCAGACTCATTAGATATGTATTCAAAGATTACTTGTTGTTAAATCACTAGTTATATGGTAAATTTGTGGGGTTTTTTTTTAAAGTATCTAAAAAGCCCAAAAATGATTTCTGCTACCTCCCTGCTAATCTAAGAAAGAAGTTCTTTAGGTGATTTATTAATATAGTGACATTCAGTGCATACATAGGCTCCAAATGTAATTTTCCTTTGATAATTTGTAGGAAATATACTTGACTTGAGGTTAATTAATAGGTTAATTCCTATAGTTGATATTCTTCAAGGTGTAGAAATAACGTTTGTATCAAAATAATGGTAAAGAGCGAGTCACAAGGCCGATTGGTTTACAGCTTAGTAACTAGGAATAGTTAGCCCTTGAGAGTTGTTTGGTTATTTTATCTTTTTTTTTTTTTTTTTTCCAACTGAGTGTCCATGACCTAGGTAGTCTTAATAAAGGTAGCCGGTTGAGGCCCTGGAGGGCTCAGTTGGTTAACTGGCTGACTTAAGTTTTGGCTCAGGTTGTGATCTCAGGATCATGGGAACTAGCCCCATGTGGGGCCCGTTGCTCAGCAGGGAGTCTGCTTCAGGATTCTCCCTCTGCCCCTCCCCCTGCAAGCACGTGCACTTTCTCATTCTCATTCTGTAAAACCTAAAAATGAAAATAGAGGTAGCTGGGGTGCCTGGGTGGCTCAGTTGTTAAGCATCTGCCTTTGGCTCAGGTCATGATCCCAAGGTCCTGGGATTGAGCCTCACATCAGACTCCCTGCCCAGTGGGAAGCTTCTCCCTCTCCCGCTCCCCCTGATTGTGTCCCTTCTCTTGCTGTCTGTCTCTCTCTGTCAAATAAAATCTTAAAAAAAGAAAGAAAAAAGATAGCTGGCAAACAAAAGTGTGAACTCCGTTGTTTGTGTTTAGAGACCATAAAGTTTGATGCCTCGGGAGAGTTCCTGTGGCCTCTAGGTCTCTTCCAAGTCTTGAGATGCCTCATGTGTTGATATTATTTGTATTTTTAACTTGTAATATCACGGTTTCTTTTCTCAAGTACTTTCATACCCAAATTTCTTTTCATAACTTTATTGTCCTTTACTTGAGGAGGACCCCTCCAAATAGAGGAGAATCTATACTCTCAAACCTGAGTTTATCTCTGATCATCATGTACCTCAATTAAGTGACAAACGTGATTCTTCAGCCATGTAATATCTCTTCCTTTCTTCATGGCAGAACATGGATTTTATCTGGGGATGAAATGCATTTCTTTAAATCTACGTTTTGGCCCTTCATTGTTACTGCAGGGTAGATAGGTAACAGAAGCTTGTCCCAAAAACCCAAGCAAATGTTTTCTGTGGATCCCGAGAAGTCGAGACAGAAAAGGAACTCATTTGTGTTCCTGCCTAGCAGTAGGTGACCATGGGTGGGACAGATGCTTTCTTCCCGTGAGGCAGCTGTGAGAACCCTACATGGAGACTGAGGGCGTTTGGGACATTGGGCTACTATAGCTATAGTACTTATTTCCAAGCCTCTTAGTGAGTAAATATATACCCTTTGGTTAAGCCAGTGTCGTTGGATTTCTGTTAAACTCTATGGGATTGAATACCAATCTGGTACAAAATATCTGACCTGCTGATTTCTCTATTTTGCAACTTTCAGTTTTCCCTTGCATTTGACCATCTAATGAAGGATTTCAATGGCCCCAAATCAAGCAAGCTTATGTTAACTGAACGCAGAATATAATCACAAACTAAATAAAGAATTTTGCCTCTGACCCCTTACTCCCTTGAAAGAAAAATGTTTGATTTCACAGAATAATGTATTGGCTACCTATTTGCCTATAAAATACTGAATATTCAAAGAGTCAAGTTTATAACCCAGATTTACTGAAAGATCAGCTAGGTTACACAGGGCAAAACAATTAGGTAAGGATCAGAATGTTTGATTCAAATATTTGACCCTGGAGTGTTTTAAAAATTTTGAGAGTGTAAGGGGGCTGGGATGGATATTTTAAAATAATGCTCCATCACTGAAACTGTGGAAAACTGAAATTAATTCAAGAGGAATGACTGGGTTCCATGTGAATCAGTTCCATATAGTTGTAGCTGTATTTTTGGAATTATTGGACTTAATTTTTTTTTTTAGATTTTATTTATTTATTAGATCACAAGCAGGCAGAAAGGCAGGCAGAGAGAGGGGAAAGTAGGCTCCCCGCTGAGCAGAGAGCCCAATGTGGGGCTCGATCCCAGGACCCTGAGATCATGACCTGAGCTGAAGGCAGAGGCTTTAACCCACTGAGCCACCCAGGTGCCCCTGGACTTAGATTCTAATCACACATGTGTAAAATTAAGAATTATTTTAGGCTGAGAAGGAGAGACCCCACCAAATATTTTTGTCACATGAGCAAGTACACTTGACCTTAGAACAACATGTAGGTTAGGGGCCCCAACCCCCACTGGAGTTGAAAATTTGCATGTAACTTATTTGACTCCCCCCCAAAAAAAACTTAACCTGCAGTAGCCTTCTGTTGACCAGGAGCCTTACTAATAAAATAAACAGGTGAATAATACATATTTGGTATGTTACATGTAGTATATACTATAAACTGGAGAAAAGAATGTTGAGAAAATAATACATTTATAGTGCCGTACTGCACTGACAGAAAATGCATGTATAAGTGAGTCTACACCATTTAAACCTGTGTTGCTCAAAAATGTGTTAACATATTTGGTAAACACGGGCAAACTGATTTGGCAAAGACCCAGTTATAATGAAGTTGTGAATATGTAATAAAGTCAGCCGAATTCTGAAGAGAAAACTATGGGAGGTATAGCTCAGACGTGAAGTGATGGAAACTGTTTCTATAAATAACTTGACAGGCACCAACTGATGGGTGAGCTCCAGCAAAGTAGAGTAAAATATATTTATGGAGAGAAAGCAACTAGCATTTGAGTTAAAACAAGCACAAAACGAGGAAGTATCAAGCTCTCAAAATATCAACTGAAAAACACCATATACACACATAAAACCCCCAGGTCACAGTTTGGAGATCCTGTGTGTTAAACGTGGCCTGCGAGTGAGCACTCAGAGCTGGGGTTGGTTGCAGCCCCACATGGTTCTCATGGAGGGGACCCTGTCTGTCCCATGTGCTGAAGGACCGACTGAAACAGTAGGAGGAGTTCAGAATTCTTCCTGATCCAGTTCTGTGGTCCTCGAGGTTTCCTCTGCAGATGAGCCTCAGTAGTATTGGGAAACTAAGGGAAACACAAATGCCATCATCTCCCCATCCACCTCAAGGAGTCAGGTTCCAGGTGGGGGGTGGGCAGCCGTCTTTGATTAACAAAGTAATTCTGATATGTACTCAGGTCTCAGAATTCCTGCTCTGCTCCCTGTTCAGTAAAATTCATAGTCCTGGCAGAACATGTTCAGGGGGTGGAAATCGTTGGGAAAAAAATTAATTTTTTAGCCCAAGGAATATATAAAGTTCACACATTATATATACCTTTTTTTTTTTTTTTTTTCTCTCCATAGCCAACCATGCCACATGGAAGCACATTGTACCATAAGGAGACCTTTCAGCTGGTGAGTGGAGGTCTTCAAGTTTTAGAGCACGTAAAATCCACATAGGAGAAGCTTCCATTAACCAAGATTTTTCATACGAACCAAAGTTGTTTCAAACTTGGGAGCTCTCCTAAGGACTCTTTCAAACATGAAATGAGTTCACAATGAGTGAACAGTCAGAGAGGTGACACGGTTTTCATCCCTAGCTGTTGGCAGTGACAAAATTGCAGAGGTTTCCTGTTGAAAAAAAGTGCTGTCGTGCTGAGGTTTTGTGACTTTGTGTCGAATTACAGTTTCTGGTGACTTTAAGTGGACAACTGAAGTGTTGATCAAATCAATAAAAGCAGTTTGTAGGTTTGAGTAAGCAGCTTTCTTAACTGATAGCTGGTATTTTTGAGTGATTTGTCCAGTTGCGAAAAAGACAGCAACTAACCCTAGTCTACCAGGGGTGCAAAATATTTAACCAGGTTCCAGAAACACCCTATCATTAAATAGGCAATAGGTCTTTGGTTCAAGTTCTCACTATGCCTCTTACTGCCACAGTGACTTGAGGCAAGTAAGCTTTCATTTTTCTGCTCTCTTAAATCAAAATCACACATTGAAAAATGCCTGCATTTTATCATCACTGCTATTACTGAAAAAAAAATGTTTCAAGCTTCTAGATACAAGAAATTATATTTTTAATGAAAATACTTGCTTGGCAAGCCCCAGAATTTTGCCTAAATTAGGTGATGCTGGTGTCATGAACAAGATGGAATGACATTCGTACAGAGCAGTAGATTGAATTTAGGGACAAATGTTGGACTTGTAGGGAGAGTGATATTCTAGAAAGGGAATGAGAAAAGACGGCTTGATTGACTTAGCACGTGCAGTCTCATGTGGAGTCTGACCTCTCTCTGTAAGAACCATGATGAACCCCTTTGGTTTAGACGGTCCCCCTTCTTGGGGACCTGGAGCCTACTGCAGGAGCTCCGTGCCTTGGAGGGGTGAGGGGTGCTGCCTTGTTCTCCTGGATCACACGTGCATGCACGGAGAGTGCATGATTGGGTACACACACATAGGTATTCTTTGCATTACTGTTGATGTCTCACTGCACATCAATGCAGAGAGCAATGGCAACTTGGACAGATGGCTGATTTTAGTTGGTCATTTTGACTGGCACCAAACAAGAGATCATTCTTGCTAGTTTATTTTAAAATCTTGAATTGTCCTAAGTGAAGAAGTCTAATCATATGGATGAGGTCCGCTTAGGCTATTAAAAGGCTATTAAAGTGTGGGTTTTCCCACCCAAGCCCTCTCTGTCTTTGAACTGCAGCTCATGCTTTGCTTCCCCCCCCACCGCCTGTCTCTCTGCCTACTTTTGATTTCTCTCTGTCAAATAAGTAAAATCTTAAACAAAAAAAAACTATGAGTTTAGAGCAAATTGTGGTCAGAAGTTGTTGTACTGGGTTCTGTCTAGGCATTCCTAAATTTCCCAATACCTAAACCAGATAAATGAAAATTTCAGATCTGTTTTCCTCTGAGATAAGCTTGTAGGGGCATATTTCTTAGGGACATCTTACAGCCTGGGTAATTCAGTCAGTTAAACAGGAGCAGAGCGAGAGGGAGAAGCAGGCCCAACGTGTATCTCAATCCCAGGACCCTGGGACCATGACCTGAGCTAAAAACAGACGTTTGACGGATTGAGCCACCCAGGCGCCCCGAGTTAGGGAATTTAAAACCATTACTCATTAAACTTTCGAAACAGAATATGAAAGAAACAAATGATTATAATATTGTCCATCTATTTTAACCATGAAAATATACAATACAGTTAAAATTCAAACCACATGGACAGACAAGATTAACTTTCTGCTGTTCACCTTTCTATTGCTTCTCCATCGGTAAAGACTATTAGTATTTTCTTGTTTTATTTTGAAATACATGTGCAAATAAAATACATGTATGTATAGACGTGTACATGCATACACCAGGGTATTTTTGTTGACGCCCAAAACATCATACCATGCATAGAATTTTGTATTTCATCTTTCCCTACGTCACAGATACCCCAGAGTTTTTAAAACGGGCCCTGTATTGATAATTCATATTCTATAATTTTTGCAGAATGTTTTATATAGAAATATATTCACAGATTAATTTGGAATTAGTAGGTCATTAATAATTACATTTTTTGGTATAGGCTAATGTCCCTGAAAAAAGAGGCATAAATATTTGTATGAGTTTGAATTTGAATGGTATGTTTACATTGATACTGAGTAGAAAGTAAGCAAGTACCAATTTACTTTTGTAAATTGTAAAAAAGTACCAGTTTACTTTTTGTGGCAGTAAAGAATGTATTCTTGATCTTGTTAAGGTTGTGTAAGAGCTGATAATGATTTTATTATATTTATGCTATGATTTCAGTATATGCTAAATGTTGATCTTGTAACTTCACACCATTTCCTAGTAGTATATTGAGACTCTGAGGTGTAGAATTTGCTTGGTGTAGCAGACGTTGAACAGTAAGCTTAAAATAAGCTTAGGAATAAATACAGTCTGAATACACAGATGTTTTATCTTCCATGGATAATTCACATTTGAATTAGTGAACTATCAATAATTTGCAGTCTGTGGCTCCATGTTTCACAAGATGGTCATATTTGAGTCTTATCAAGACCTTGTAGGTTGGAGTTGTTGATTACAAACGAGTCATTAAAAGCAAATGAGTTTGTGTCCAGTTAGAATACTAAACATAGAAAATGGCCTATTGGATTTCAATTCAGGTTTCCTCATTCAAAGACCAGTGGTACTCTGACCACACCACACTATGCAATGTTCAGCATTGATTGAGGATATAGGGCAAAATGGTGGTACTATGCTAAAGCACTATTCAAAACATGGGAGATGGTGTATGTATATTTCTGTATAAATAGCTGAGTGTGTATATATGTGTATATACAGATATGCACACATATGCATATATAATATCCATATTATATATAGACATCACTGTTAGTGGAATTTATGACACGTATATAATCTCCTATCAAATTCAGGGAAGGCAAAACTTTGGCAAACTTACTGTGTTGAATTTCAGCATCATTTGTATTTTGCCACTATGGTATATGTATACATAATTATCAAGCTAAACTTTTAAAATAGATGTAAACATCACTGACCACTTAAAAGGTAATTATGTAGAATAATTTGATTTCCACTATGGTTTTGCCTTTGATAGTTGCTAGAATATGAAACTATTAAAATTGGGGATAAAAGTTGAATATTTATTGCATTTCCCTAGTTTTTAAGAGCTGATACAGCAATATTTTAGTTGATTAGACAGGGAAACAACTATGCTAAGCAATTTTTAATTGCACTAAATTGCTTTGCATGTACTCCAAAAATTTCCTTTAAACAACACATGTGGACATAAATGCACCTCTTAGCTTTTTTTCCCAAATATGTTTATTTTTTCAGTGTTTCAAGATTAATCGTTCATGCACCACACTCAGTGCTCCATGCAGTACGTGCCCTCCTCAATACCCACCACCAGGCTCGCCAACCCCTCACCCCCACCCCACCTCCAAAACCCTCAGTTTGTTGCTCAGAGTCCACAGTCTCTCATGGTTCATCTCCCCCTCTGGTTTCCCCCCATTCACCTTTCCCTTCCTTCTCACAATGCCCTCCATGTTTTTACTTATGCTCCATACGTGAGACCATAAATTGATTGACTCTCTACGCTTGCCTTATTTCACTCTGCGTAACCTCTTAGGTTTAGATTATCAGTTTATGAGTAGTTTTGATTATTGAATGAGCCATATCTTCTTAAATATACATATTACTTATCTATGTTCTGATCAGTATCTTTTAAAGCACACACGCGCTCGCGCACACACACACACACCCCCATACCTAGACCTGCACCTACACTGTTAGGTGGAAGGAGACAGAAGGGTCTCTTCTCTGGTCCTAATTCTATGTGTATCCCATTTACACTAAATAACCCAACCAAATAAAATGACTTCCAACTTAGTGAAAACTTTTTTTTCCTGCTGTTGATACATGGGATCCTGTTCTGGGAAAGGTAAAAAGTACAACTTGCATAGTTTGACCCTCTTAAATTGTCCACATGTGATAGGAGCTCCATGAGCTACCGCCAACAAATCATCTTTCAGGATGTACAGAAAGGGTACACATTATGGAAAACAATGATCATCAGAAAATTAAAGAATGATGTGATCCAGCAATATCCTTTCTGGGTATTTATCCAAAGGAAATGAAATCAGTATCTGAGATCTCTGCAGATCTGAGACCCAATGCAGCATTATTCACAATAGCCTCTCTAAGGAAACAATCTAAATGTTTGTAAGGTGATGAATGGATAAAATGTAATAACCTAAAATGTATGCACAAATATATGCATAGAAGGTATGTACATATATAGAATGGAGGAGTATTCAGCTTTAAGAAGCAAGTCTTGCCATTTATGGCAACATGGATGAAGCTGAAAGATACTGTGTTTAGTGAAAAGAGCCTGACACACAAAAACAACTGTTGCATGATCTCACATGTGGAATCAGCTCAGGAAGCAGAGGGGGGGTGGGAATGGGGAGGGGTGCGTCCAGCGGTGCAGAGTTGGATTGATGCAGGGTAAGTTCTGGGGGTTCAAACACCGCAGGATGATAGGGTTCAAAATACTGCATCGTATACTTGGCGTTTGCCGAGCTGGTACACACTCAGTGTTCTGCCTCCAACCCCCACCCCCCCACACACATGGTAGCCTGCAGGGGTCACTGCACAAGGCTTTGTTGGTCAAAAACCTTAAGCTGTGCACCATAAATCTATGCAATTCTGAGTCGCCATGCACACTGCAAAGTGGCAGGAGAAGAGGAACAGCCGTGTGATGCAGGCGTGAGCCTCATGGATGTATGGCTGGAGACGCAGAGGGAGGAGAGGGAGAAGGGGGCTTGGGCTGCGGTTGGGGGTGTTCCCTGCCGCTGGCAGCCAGTGCCACGCTGCCTGACCAGTAGTCAAGGCCTCATTGTCCGGAGAGGGCGTCAGTGCCAGGGGAAGTCGGCGTGAAGACCCAGCCTAACGACCGGTTGACCCTCTCCCCTTCACCTCAGCTAGGAACAGCGATGAGTCAGTACATGGAAAAGCAGGCTTCAGTAAAAGGAAGTAGCCCGGAAAGTGCACAAAGGGAGAGAAGACGTGGGGATGAGGACTTGAAGTAGCCACGAAGCTTCTGTAAAGAAACTGGCTTTGAATGTATTTCATGGTAAAAGTAGCCGCCTAGTCAATGTTTTTTCCCCTTAAAGAAGAGTTTATTTTGTAATATCTGAGAACAGCAGCTGGACACCTGCAAACCACGGCAAAACCACAGGCAAGTCCAACCAAAGAAAGCACATTCTTTTCTGGAGGGGGAGGGGAACGCGTGCAGGTTCTGTGGGTAGCCCCTTGGAGAAACGTGAAAGTTCACGGTGGTGACGGTTTCTCCTTGACTGAGATAGAAGGGTAGTAGATTTCTTCTAGGAGATTCAATGTCCATCTTTTCCTGCTGGGGCCTATAACTGACATCCTCTCCCTCTTAAGGTTCTTTGTCGGGGGCTGTGGTGGACATTTCTACTGGAGTGGGCGGCTGGCTGTCCGTGAAGCCATGGTGCCTCATCCCGAACTCTTCCTGCTGCTGTATCCTTAGGCTCACACCAGGCACCTCCTACAGGCTGGGTAGGGGCAGGGGAGGCAGGGCCAAGCCTTTCTGCTCTCCACCCACCCCTCCCCCAGCTCCTGAGCATTGCTAGCTGCCTGGCTTTACCACCAGAAGGATGCTTCATGGTTCCTCTCAACTGGACTCATTCTCACGGCCACCTGCACAGGGCCACCAACAGCAGCTGGGGTGGGTAGGGAGGTGTTGGGGGTGTCCAGGGGGTGCACCTACTTTATGTGGAGCCTGGGGTTGGAGAAAGCATTTTGCCGGTCCAGTTGCACTTTCCGTCTGCCCTCCCTGGGGGGCAGGTCGTTCATGCCCTCTCCACCCACCCAGGTTTGGAGTTTCCAGAAACTTAGGTCAGGACCCAGGCTGGGACAGCTGCTCTCCTAAACACACATAATGACTTTCTCCTTAGAAAGTTTACATGTCCTGTCAACTCCACTGCCTCCAGAAAATCAGGTCTTGTTTCCATTTCAAATAAAAAGTTGGCCTTGAGAGGGTATCTATCCCACTTGTCCATGGGCTGGTGAGCTCCTGTTTTCACGGGAGCTGTCCCAACAGTCCTCTTCCCAGAACCCAGTTCAAACGCACAGATGGTTTAAATCTCTTGAAGTCCCTGCCCATTGCCTACCTTTACTCTGTTCCGAGGCTCCTCCCATGTGACTTCTACAATGCATTTAATATTTAAATACTGCATACTCTTTGTAGTGGGGGTACAGTTGGTTGTACGGGGTGGATGAGCTGACCCCCTTTTCTATTCTAGGATTTGTCACTGCTGCTCTTCTGAATAGCATCATCTTTGCATGCACACCCATTCTTACGGCTATAAATATATTAAGATGGGGGATCTTTGTTTTTTTTGGAGCTAGTGTTTGTGTCTTAAAGAACTGACATAAAATTTTGAATGCAATTTTTCAGATTCTGGGTTCTATAACAAAGGGACGGAACATTGATGTGTGAAATGTATCTGTTATTTTCTCAACATGAGGATGAATTATTCACTCATCTGTGGGTTCAGTGTCAGGTTGAGGAAGGTAACTGGAATTGATGTTCCTTTTAACAAATATGGAGCATAGCTGGGTAGTAGAGCCAACCTCCTTGGTGAGTTCAGAATGTGATAGTCACTCTGACCTTGGTCTTCATCTGCCCTCCAGGGTCCTGTTATCTCTGCATTTCCCCACAATTGCTTGTGGCTATGGGTCACGGAGACATGCAGGCCAAACATGTGGATAATTAGCTTTACTTCAGAGACCACCCGTCACAATGTGAGTTATGCTCCAGACTTTGCGTTGTAAGCGGCACTCATAAAATGCATTTTCACAGTATTTGAAATAGGCATGTAATCATTTCTCAGAACTTCCCCTCTTTCAAGGGCATCCTTGAATATATCTGTAAATCAGAAAGTTGTGTCTAATGCTAGAGTATGCAATAATGGAAAGACAAAGAATTATCTCTTCATCTGTAATGTGAAATGCTTAATATACTGAAGAACTATGTAGTCACATTAGTATTTAATACATTTTCTCACAGCCCATATAACTTTATAGATGTCACCTCTTTATTAGATATCTAGGGATGTGTTGGGGTAACTTCCTGTATGGACAGTCGAGCATAGAGATCTATCTGGGGAAATACAACTAAAGCTGTATAATTCTAAAGGCTTAGAAACCACGGGATCATCATTAAACATAGCTACGTAGGTACCTACGAACACACATAGGCTTTCTGTTTGACTCTTCCCAGAGCCAGCAGAGCTAGAAATACTAGAGGTTTTCTTGGTCACATGGGTTTCTGGAC
>JAQQSY010005122.1:0-11868 GCA_028646535.1 Procyon lotor | reverse complement strand
TCAGTTGGTTAAGCAGCTGCCTTCAGCTCAGGTCATGATCCCAGGGTCCTGGGATCGAGTCCCGCATCGGGCTCCTTGCTCAGCAGGGAGCCTGCTTTACCCTCTGCCTCTGCCTGCCTCTCTGCCTGCTTGTGTTCTCTCTCTCTCTGTCTCTCTCTGACAAATAAATAAAATCTTTAAAAAAAAAAAAAAAAAAAAAGACAAAAGTTTTCAAAAACCCAAAAAGGGTGATAACTTGAACATTTATTATGATATAATATTAGAGGTCGGGGATAGATGTTATTCCCTTTTAAGAAGCCAATGAAATGTTCTTTTAGCTTAGCATCTCATTAATTGTTATAACCATCTGGAATTTGAACACATTTCATATCCAATTATTTTCAGAGGAATAATTATTTGATAGTATTTGTGCCCCTGAGGTATCATAATGCTTACATATATCTGGAGTATTTTAATAAGCTATTGAAATTAACCTGCTCCTAGCAGCTAATCATATTTTCTTTGCCCTTTGCAAAGAGTTATCATAAGTAACAAAACCACATTGAATCTTAGAAACTTGTATTTAAAAAATGTTTAGAATTTATAGTGAAAATGCAAAGTACTGTGACCACTATATTTAAGTTTATCTGTAATTAGCTACAAATTAAGCCTACACTTGAGACTATATTATGGATTTAGGTAGCATTTTAACTAAGTGCCTTCTGTCTTTCTAAATTGGTCATAAAAATAGTATATTTAGGTCATTGGATCTTATAAATATCGATTTTCCTGTGAGTACAGACAAGCAAATCATGATAAGATTTAAAAATGTTTAAGAATCTCTTAATACTAAAAAAAAAAAAAAAAAAAAAAAATCTCTTAATACTAAGTTTTAAAATGTTGTACATATCTTTAATGGCACCTCATTATTTCTTGCTAAATTCTATTTCTGCGTGAGAAGAGATTGCAGTCTTCATATTAACCTTACAGAAACATGTTGTTGCCCTATATAGATGGAATAGGCGAAAGCAAAAACAAGAGGGGACCATATAGAGGTTATTTTATTCACTTAGTAATAATAACCTGAGCTAGAGCAGTAGGTGTGGGGACTAAAGGATGAGAAGGAGTTTGCAAGCAACTAGGGGTAGAGAATTGGACTGTTAGAACATAGAAGTGACAAGATAAATAGGCAAGGTTCACTAAAAAATTTGTAAGATAATCAGATAAAAATATTTTAAAATTAAAAAAGGAGGTCAATTATTTTCCGAATACTGACTATCAAATAGCAGAAAGCAATAAAAACCAATGCTAAATTGCAAATTAAGAAGGGAGAAATTGTTTTCCACAAATCTAAGATTCCATGATGCTCACTGTGTGTCATGCACATCTATGTTTGCAGTGAATCTATGCTCTCTGAGCCCCAACTGCTGTTGCTGTTGAAGTGACTATTGCTTCTGAGCCATATTTCTTATCACCACAAGCACTGTAATATGTTTCTTTTTTCCTGTTCCAGAATATTTGATGAGATTCTGATAGTTCTTCCTATCTTCCTATAGATTTTGTTCTTTCTCTTTGACAAGTAATTTTACTAAGTCAAACTTTCCCCTTTCCTTTGGCTTTATTAATTTCTTTGCTAAAACTTCCTGATCAGATAATTATTTTGGGTAAAACATATCTACAGACCATTACTTAATATTTTTTTGGATGTTGTAGCTTAGAGTGGAAATTGATGCTCCTTTTCCTGAGAAACAAAGAGTTCTGAGTCAGATATTCACATTTCTGAATGTATAAAATGGTGGATTTTGAAAGAGTTGAAATAGTGTCAGGCTGAGAAAGAAAAAAAGCAGCCCCATAGTTTAATCAGGTTGGGAGGATAGAGATAGAGCCATCTGCAAAGTTAACAGAAAACATAGCTTTTCTCAAGGTCACTTAGTCACATCGTGGCTGTAAAATGTATTACCAACCCTTCTGAATAATGCTGCTTATTTTTTTTTCTTATGTTTCCCTGGATCTGTTTAACCAAGAATCGGATGCTGTCCTGAGAATAATCTCCAATTCTGATCTGCCTTAGACACAACAATCCACAACCCATCCCCACTTCCTTAGATCCTGCTCAAATTTCTTCAGCAGGAAACTAAACCTTATGAAGTACAATTAATTCAGGGTGCCTGGGTGACTCAGTTGATTTCTGCTCAGTGAGAGTCTGCTTCTCCTTCTATGCTTTCCACCAGCCCCCTGCCTCTGTCTCTCTAAATAAATGAAATCTTTAAAAACAAAACAAATAAACCTATATATTGGAGCACCTGTGTGGCTCAGTCACTAAGTGTCTGCCTTTGGCTTAGGTCATGATCCTGAGGTCCTAGAATCGAGCCCTGCTCAGCAGGGCTCCTTCTACCTCTGCTTGCTGCTCCCCTGCTTGTGCTCTGTCAAATAATTAATAAATAAATAACCTTTAAAAAAAAAACTTGATAAAATACATTTAACTCTCCTTGTTTTTTCAGTTTCTCTGAAAAGGCCTCTGCTGCTACATTGAGTCAATAAACCCAATACTTTCAAAATATGGCCTTATTCCTATGATAACTACATTTACAGTAAACATTTCAAATATATATCTCAAAAACTTAGGTAGTAATATTGAGTCCCCTTTCTAAAGGTTAGAATATATACGATTATCAGCTTTATGCTTTTTGGCAATAAGAATACTCTATTTTAGGTTTTTGTAGAAGTCAGCAATTATAAGCAGAAATTAGGAAACTCTTAAATGAGTTCTTAAAAAGTACAAAAAATTTAACTTAAGTATATCAATATTAGAAAGGGAGTTTTTTTCAAAAGGGAAAAAAACTTTCTTTTGAATATTTCATTGTCTTCTATTTCTCATAATCATTATGTTCTGTCCAAGTTGACCCAAGTTGTGACCCAAGCTGAAGATATCCTGCATTGGGACAGTAACAAGTATGGACAGACCCAATAATTTTTTTATTCCTTTATATTTTCTGAAAGGAAGAAAATCAATAATGAAAAATAAAACACAAGTGTAATTTAGCACAAAAAGGTATGGATCAGAATATCTGAAGAACATTGAAGTAGAAGTGTAAATGGAGTTGCATTGAGAACTGAAAATACTGAACAGAAGTGTTTATAAAAATGAAATTTAAAATATGACATTTGAAAAAATATATTTGGAAGTAAAATCTGTCAAAATTCTAGATTAATATAACAACCAAAATAATTAAAGATGAAGGAAATATTTGATAACTTCCTCATTTTTACTGAGAGTGGTGATACAGTTTATAAGTTGTATCTTAATAACCAGGAAATATTGTTTTTATGTTGTATTTTCAAACTATCACTAGTCAAAAAAAAATGCAAATCTGCCTAAAGAGGCAGGAGAGCAACAATAAACACAATTAGAAAGAAAAATAGAAAAGAACATCTTAAAGAGAATAACCTGAATTAAGCAAGAACAGTATTATAGAAGAGATTGTACTCAGATTAGAGTACATTCAGGTTTATTTAAAATGTCAACATCCTCTTGGAACAGGATTCCAAGAGCAGCTATATTTCTAAGAAAGCAATGTATTGGGCGCCTGGGTGGCCCAGTGGGTTGAGCCTCTGCCTTTGACTCAGGTTATGATCTCAGGGTCCTGGGATTGAGCCCAGCATTGGGCTCTCTGCTCAGAGGGAAGCCTGCTTCCCCCTCTCTTTCTGCCTGCCTCTCTGCCTACTTGTGATATCTGTCAAATAGATGAAATCTTAAAAAAAAAAAAAAAAATGCTTAGAAGTGAAAGGCATGCAAAAAAATAACATGAAGAATCAGACTCCTAGAATGTCTATAAAAAAATTCTTGTTGCTGTAGCTAAATGTAAGAGATGGAAATTTTTTGCAACATAAATATAACACCTCTGGAAAAATTCTAACTAATTTAACATATTAGCTTTGAAAATGTAAGTTAATTGTCCTTTAAAAAGCAATAGTCTCAGGGTACCTGGGTGGCTGAGTCAGTTTGTCCCACGCTTGATAACAGCTCAGGTCATGATTTCAGGGTTATGACAGCAAGCCCTGGCTTGGGCTCAGAGCTGGGTATGGAGCCTACTTGAAATTCAGTCTCTCCCTCTTCCTGTCCTCACCGCCCCTTCCTTCTCAAAAAACAAGAACAACTTCCTCCCAAAAAACCCCAGTACTCTCCTATTAAATATATGGACTAGTCACAAAAGGTCTACCTAGATATAAAATAAAAACTTTAAAAATATGTCAAATAAGTACAGTTATAAAAATACGCTTTTATAATATCAGTTATGAAAATTGAAATTCAAGGCAAAAGTAATTTAATGTGCCGTAACTTATTTTTGTAAGTATTATGGTTTCAAGTAAAATAAAAGCAAAAACTTGTTTTTTTAATGCAAAATAACCTATTATTTGAAAGAAGAGTTGTTGGAAACACAAGCATATGTTGGGAAAGGTTTTAACAAACTCTATAAAAGAGCTTATTAATCCTATAATTAAGAACAATATTTATTTTGTGAGATGGAATTTTAATAAATGTTTATGAGCTATTAATAACGCCAGGAAAGAATAGGGAGATTTGCATAAGAAACTAAGGTTAAATTTGCTAGACCTTTCCATCCGGGAATCAAAGATAAGGAAAACCTCATGTCAAAAGCCCAGCGTAATTAAAACAGGGCACCTAAAATGTTAGTATCAATGAAAAGACAAAACCAATGGGCAGACACTAGCACCATACGCATTCTCCAAACAAGATTTTGGGGTCTGAAATCTCTTTGACTGAAACTGAGAATTTTGTCCCAACTATAATGTGCAGCTAAAATGCCAGTGGGGTAGCAGAATGGGTAAATTTAAAAGTTGCATGTTGCCAATTCTGGCTGAGCAAACGGTGCAGCAAAACAGAATACTAACATTGAGGGAAGCCTTACTCTTTCTTGTGCCCTGAAGAACCAGTGCAGGTTTCTGAGCTGTGGCTATTGAAAAGTGAGTGCTGCTCAGCTCCTGGGTTTCTGTCTGGCCTACAATTAAGCCCAGCATTTGTGCTCAGAAAGCCCTAGGTTTCAATCCAACAATCTGATTTGTGAAATGTGACACCTTGAACAAATTACATTGACCCTGAATCCTAGTTCCTTATTTATAAAACGGAAATAATGCTTTCTGCACAGTGTGGTTACAAAACTAATATAAGATTTTCTTAAGTTACTTAAAACAGTGTCTGGCATATGACTATTGCCAATCATATTAAGCACAAAGAACCTCCACTAAATTTCCATAACTCTCTTGAATTGTGCACAATATATCATTGGATAAAATGACAAAAAATTCTTTAGAGCTCTAAATATTCCTGTATAGACACATATACATTTAAAACTCTACATAACAACTGAGTAAAAAATATTGTCAAAGAGTAAATGGAATATTATATTTAAATAAAAACTGCTAACACTGAAAATTGGCCGAAGCGTTGTAGGAGACAAGTACAGAGCATATAATTTCATTATTAGACAATAATTACTAGAAACATACTAATTCCAAAGGCAATTAAAAAGGATAGACTAATTCCAAAGGCAATTAAAAAGGATGGCCAGAAAATACTGGATACTCCAATTTGAATTTCAGATAATCTTTTTAGTGTAAGTACATTCATCACCTTTTCTCTGAAATCAAAATCAAGCGTTAGGCATTCTATTTGACATATCTGTTAACCTTCAAATACTAAGGATTATAAAAATAAACGTGCAATAAAGATTATAGAAATTAGAAAAACAATGACCAGTTAAAATAACATGGTAAGCTTCAACTTCTCAATTTCTTGTGTTTTTTTTTTTGTCGTTTTTTTTTTTTTTTTTTTTTTTTTAAGATTTTATTTATTTGACAGAGAGAGACACAGTGAGAGAGGGAACACAAGCAGAGGGCACGGTAGTGGGAGAAGCAGGCTTCCTGTCGAGCAGGGAGTCCGATGCGGGGCTCGATCCCAGGACTCTGGGATCATGACCTGAGCTGAAGGCAGACGCTTAACGACTGAGCCACCCAGGCGCCCCTTTTTTGTCGTTTTTTAATTTGAATTCCAGCTAACATACAGTAGAATATTGGTTTCAGGTATACAATACAGTGATTCAACACTTGCATATAATACCAGGTGCTCACCATGAGTGCATGCCGTAATCCCTGTCACCTGGTTAACCATCCCCCCATCCACCACCCCTCTGATGATCATCAATTCTCCATAGTTGAATCTATTTCTTGGTTTGCCTCTTTCTTTTTCCCTTTTGCTCGTTTATATAAAATTGTATTAGAAAGTGGAAATAATTCAGGGAACTAACACAGGTATTGTGTAACATTTACAAAATATTCCATTATTAAAACAAATTATTAGAAAGTACCTCAAAGATCTTTAAATCACCTATGATAAAGTCAAAATCAAGTTAAAATTGCTGTTATACAAAAGAATCTTAAATATGCCTTTAAGTATGAATTTGAATTTATATGAAGTGAAAATATGATAGTAAATTTTCTTAATTCACCTCCACTTCTATCAACTAATTAATGCTCCTAATTTCCTATAAAATATACAGAAAAAGACTCATTCTAAATGATCTAGGATAGTAAGTTTACACTTCACTTGGCCAAGAATGTGATATATTTGAATTTACATTGCAAAAATATTCCTGTGAGAAAATGTTTCTATAACACCTAAGTTAATATTTTAGAAAAACCAACAAGCTGGGTTGCTTAAAAAAAAAAAAAAGTACTTTCATAGGGACAACCTATAAAAATCTGGAAATTTGTTCCCCAAAAAAATCTGTTTACTTACAATTGTTTTTCAAGTTCTCTAATATAAAACTCTTATGTGATGCATTATAGGTATGATTTTTAAAAGTAAACCTATAAGGGGTGTCTGGATGGCTCAGTAGATGAAGCATCTACAGCTCAGGTCATGACCTCAAGGTCCTGGCAGAGCACTCTGCTGCCAGGTGCCAGCTAAGTGGGGAGTCTGCTTTTCCTTCTCCTGCCTCTTCTCCCACCCATGCTTACTCTTTCTCTCTGTCTCAAACAAATCTTTTTTTAAAGCAAATAATTCTTTTAAAATATATAAGAAATCTCCAACTGGTAGATCTATACTCATAATAAAGATAACCAGTAAAATACATGTCCAGATCACTTAGGGAATGACACAAAATACTAAGAGTATTTATTTTTATGAAAAGAATTGAAGCAAGTTTTATTTTTTATAGTTTTCTAGGTTTTAACATTTTTAATAATGAACATGTATTACTTTTCCCCCAGCTGCAGAGATCTTAGGGTATATGACCCAAACTGTATATATTCAACGTTTAGTAACTAGAGTAAAAGATTTTATACAAACTAAAGTTTATAAAATATGGGGGCTCTTCAAGGAAAAGAATAAAAATTAGACATTCATTGTAGAAAACTTAAAACATATAATTTTAAAAGATTATTTTAATTCCAGTATGGTTAACATGCAGTGTTATATTAGTTTTGGGAATAAATTACGGTGACTCAGAAACTATATACAATAGTTCTATACAACTCATCATGGTAAGTGTATTCTTTAATCCTCATCACCTGTTTTAACTATCCCCTCAACCACCTCCCCTCTGATAATTATCAGTTTGTTCTCTAGAGTTAAGAATATTTCTTGGCTTGCCTTTTTTTCCTTTGTTCATTTGTTTTCTTTCTTAATTTCCGCATATGAGTGAGATCACAGTGTCTTTCTTGGACTAATTTTGCTTAGCAATGTACTCTCTAGATCCACCCATGTTCTTGAAAACGACAAAATGTCATTCTTAAACTTTTTTTTTAAGATTTTATTTATTTATCTGACAGAGATCACAAGTAGGTAGAGAGGCGGACAGAGGTAGAAGGGGAAGCAGGCTCCCTGCTAAGCAGAAAGCCTGATGTGGGGCTCGATCCCAGGACCCTGAGATCATGACCTGAGCCAAAGGCAGAGGCTTTAACCCACTGAGCCACCCAGGTGCCCCGAAATGTCATTCATTTTTATGGCTGAGTAATATTGAGAGTGTGTGTGTGTGTGTGTGTGTGTGTGTGTATCACATCTTTATCCATTCATAGATTGATAGATACTTGGGTTCCTATCATAGTTTGTCTATTGTAAATAATGTTGCGATAAACATAGAAGTTCATATATCCTTTGGAATTAGTGTTTTATTTTTTTAGTAAATACCCAGTAGTGAGATTACTGGATCCTCAGGTAGTTCTATTTTTAACTTTTTGAAGAACATCCTTAATGCTTTCTGTAGTCTATGCACCAGTTTGTATTCCTACCAATGGTGCATCAATGTTCCTTTTTCTATGTATTTGTCAACACCTATTGTTTCTTGTGATTTTGATTTTAGCCATTGTGACAGGTGCGAGGTGATATCTCATTGTAGTTTTGATTTGTATTTCCCTGATGAGTGATGTTGAACATTTATTCATGTCTGTTGGCCATCTGGATGTTGTATTTGGAAAAATATTCACATCTTTTGCCCCCCCTTTTTTTAAATGCGTTATTTGTTTTTTTTGGTGTTGAGTTGTAGCAGTTCATTATGTATTTTGGATACTAACCCTTTATTGGATGCCTTTTAGTTTTATTTCCTTCAGTGTGCAGAAGGTTTTTATTTTGATCCATTCTCAATAGTTTATTTTTACTTTTGTATCTCTTGCCTCAAAAAGACCTATCTAGAAAACTGTTGCTATAGTCCTTGTCAGAGAAATTACTACCTGTGCTCTTTTAGGATTTTTATGGTTTCAAGCCTCACACTTAGGTCCTTATTCCATTTTAAGTTAATTTTTGTGTATGGTATGAGAAAGTGGTCCAGTTCCATTCTTTTGCATTTTGTTAAGTTTTCCCAAAACCATTGTTGAAGAAACTCTTTTGCATATTGTATATTCATGCGTCTTTTTTCAAAGATTGACCGTATAATTGTGGATTTATTTCTGGGTTCTCTATCTTGTTCTATTGATTTGCATCGTGTGTGTGTGTGTGTGTGTGTGTGTGTGTGTGTGTGTGTACTAGTACCATTTTGTTTTGATTAATATAGCTTTGTTGTATAACTTGAAATGTGGACTTTTGATACCACCAGATCTGTTTTTCTTTTTCAAGATTGTTGTGGCTATTCAGGGTCTTTTGTGGTTCCATACAAATTTTAGGTTTGTTCTAGTTCAGTGAAAAATGCTATTGGTATCTTCATAGAGATTGCATTAAATCTGTAGATTGCTTTAGGTTATGTGGATATTTTAACAAATTCTTCCAATCCATGAACATGGAATATCTTTCTATTTCTTCATGTCTTCTTCAATTTCTTTCAAGTTTTTATAGTCTTTGGAGTACAGACGGATGTCTTAAAATGTTTGGTAGAATTTATCTGTGAAGCTATGTGGTTCTAGATTTTGATTTTTGGGGTTTTTGATTTGAAGCAATGACTAAGTAATTAGTCTGTTCACATTTTCTATTCCATCCTCATTCAATTTTGGTTTATTTTTCTAGGAATTTTTCCATTTTTTTCTAAGTGTGCAATTTGTTGGCCTATAGCTTTTCATAATGTCGTATGACCCTTTGTATTTCTGTGGTGTCAGTTATTTCTACTCTTCTCTGATTTTAAGTCATGTGTCTTTTTTTATTTTGAGTCTGGCTAAAAATTTATCATTCTTTTATCTTAAAAAAAAACAAGCTCTGGATTTCATCTGTTCTATAATTTTTTTAGTTTCTATTTCATTTATTTGTCTAACCTTTATTATTACCTTTAACTGGCTTTGGGTTCTGTTCTTTTTCTAGCTGCTTTAGATATAAGTTTACGTTATTTACTTGAGACTGTTCTTTCTCATTGAGGTAGGCCTGTATTGCTATAAACTTTCCTCTTAAAACAGATTTGCTGCATCTTGAATAATTTGAAATCATTGTGTTTTCATTTTCATTTGTCTCCATGTATTTTTTGATTACCTCTTTTATTTCTTGGTTGACCCATTCATTGTTTAGTAGCATGTTATTTAACCTCATGTATTTGTGCTCTTTCTAAATTTTTTCCTGTGGTTAATTTACAGTTTCATGATGTTGTAGTCAGGAATGATGTGTGGAATGACTTTGAACTTTTTGAATTTGAGACTTATTTTGTGGCCTGATATGTGATCTATTCTGGAGAATGTTTCATAAGCACTTGAAAAGAATGTGTGTTGTGTTTCGGGATGGAATGGTCTGAATGTATCTGTTAGAGCCATCTGGTCCAGTGGGTCATTCAAAGCCAGAGTTTTCTTTTTGATTTTCTATTTGGATGAATCCATTGACATAAGTAGGTCATTAAAAGTCCCCTACTGGAGGGAGGGGCAAGATGGCGGAAAGGTAGGACACCCTGTTGCAACCTGTCCCCAAAAGTGAGCTGGATATCTGCCAGACCACACTGAACACCCATGAAATCAGCCGGCTGAGCAAGACTTTTCACTTCTGGATCTCTAAGGGAGCAGAAGACAGCAGAAGAGAGGTAAAGCAAAGCGGGAACACGCAAAACAGTAACAGAGGATAAACAAAAGGGGGAGGGAGCCACCAGAAGCGGCGCAAGGACAGTAATACCCCAAAGGAAAGCGCCAGGTGGTTGCGAAGCAGCAATAACTTAGAGCCTGGTTAAAAACACTTAAAAAGGGCATAAAGTTCTGAGGAGCAGCGAGTGGAAAGGGGTGGGCATAAGCACAAGCCTGGACCCACACCCCCTGGAAGGACACCGCTTGCCTCAAAGAGAGACCAGTGGGGGGCAGGGACCCTCTCTCTGCACCATTTTGTGGGCCAGGTGCGTGGGCTCCTGAAAGCACCTTAGAGAGTCTGCTGGGTCCCGGAGCCCACACCAGCTTGTCTCCATGTACAGCGCGCTCTAGACAGTGCAACACCAAAGGCAAGAACTGCACTGCCTGCGGGTGCAGTAATATTGGCAGGAATCTGGCCACACCCCGCCGCGGCCTAGAGCCCCTAGTGCAGGGGAGCGTGCTTAGTCGCCTGGAGCCACGAAACTGCTGAGTGTGCGCCATCTGGAAAAGGCAGCTGCGCTGAGAGATTTGTGGAGGGGAGTGTCCCTTCTGGTCCACCCAGAGGGGAGCAGACTTCGGCTTCTCTGTGACAGGAAGGTCTGGGTACTGACAGATCCCTCACTCAGACTCTCTGAAAAGGAGAAAAGGCTCCAAAAGCCTTCAGAGAGCTAGAGACTGAGAAACCGGGTTCCACAGAGCTCTGCCTCTTGACTTGGGGGCAGGGTGACTCAACCCAAGCAAGATTGACTGGAAAACAACTGGCCAGGCCCCTCCCCCAGAAGACAAGTCAAAATAAATAAATAAAGAAATAAAGAAAAAAGTAAGTAAGTAAGACTATAACCACAGAGTCACCATAAGACTTTTAAACCCCCAACATCAGGGGAAATCAATATATTAAGTTCTTGATAATACCCTCAAACCTGTATATTTCATAGATACAAGTTTTTTTCTTCATTCACTTTTCTTTTTTTTTCTTTTTTAATTTTTATTCACTTGTTTTCACATTTCTCGGTTTGATTTTTTTGTTTTTATTATCTTAAACTACTTAACATTATATCTAGAGGCTTAATACAATGATAAATAACCATCCTCGCACACGAGGAGTTATAACCAACCTCCCATCTTATCCTTCTGTCAGAGTTTCTGCCTATTTTCTTTTGTTCTGATATTATAGAAAAACTTATTCCTGGGGTTCATTCTGACTAGGTTCTTTTATTTCTTATCTACTCTCATCTGTCTATGTGTTTGTTCTTGTTGGTCTACATACTTCATAAATCTTATTGTTGGGGCCCATTCTGGGTGAGACCCCCTCTTTTTCTGTTTCTATCTTTTTTTGTCCTTATTCTTTAT
>JAQQSY010005121.1:0-11869 GCA_028646535.1 Procyon lotor | reverse complement strand
GACAAAGTAGGGACTGGATGACTCCTTGTTGATGAGGTTGTGGAGGGGTCTCAAGAGTCAGACAGTGAGCGAGATAAACTACAAGATTCTTTTTAATCTTGTAGCTTTTCTGACAGTATGATGTCAAGTCCAGTATTGTTTTAATGGAAATTGGGTTCTCAGCAAGAAAAGATTCCTTTTTGCAGCTGTTGGCTGCCCAGCAAGACAGAAGTACACATAGCATCTTGGGCTTGATTTTTTTTTTTAAGATTTATTTATTTGAGAGAGAGAACAGTGGGGAAGGGCAGAAGGAGAAGGAGAGAAGCAGCGGAGCTCCACACAGGGCTGGATCTCATGACCCTGAGATTATGACCTGAGCCGAAACTGGGTTGGTTGCTCAACTGACTGGGCCACCCCGGCGCTCCGGGCTTTGAATTTTAAGACCTGTCTTTACTGCATAGCATCTGACGTATATTGTATGTAACTGATGTTTGTTACTTGGGTGTCAACTGAATTACTTATATTAACTTACTTATATTATAACTTATAAGTTATATATAACTTATATATAAGTAACTTATAAGTAACTTATAAGTTACTTATATTAACATATCCTTATATGTATATAAGGATATAACATATCCTTATATGTATATGTATATATATATATATAATATAATACTTATATTAACTTACTTATATTATAACTTATAAGTTATATATAACTTATATATAAGTAACATTTAAGTAACTTATAAGTTACTTATATTAACATATCCTACAAGATGCTTTCAAGGGAAGAATTTTTTTCTTCAATCTTATTTTGTTCCATGAAGGATAATGCATCTTGCATTTGTATGGCATACACTTAGGCCTTGCAGATTATTTTCTAAACCTTTGATAAGGAGAGTAAGCCATGTTATTGGTTTATTTAGAATGTAGCTAGGTTGGTAAATTATCTTCTGAATGAAGAGGAAAGAAACATTGAATTATAGTCAAATATTTTCTGTAAAGGGCCAGATAAATAGTTTAGGCTTTGTAGGCCATAGAATCTGTTGTAGCTCTTCAACTTGCTGTTGTGGTGCAAAAGCAGCCATAGACAACAAATGTATAAATAAATGGGTTTGGCCATGTTTCAGTAAAACTTTATTTACAAATACAGGACCATATTTGGTCTGGGGACCATAGTTTGCCCACCTCTGATCTGTGTAGGACTTATCAGAATTATGTAGCTCGAGATTTGTCTGTATGTGCTCTTATAATAGTATTTAATGGTCCAAAATGTTATTTTTTTTGTCTTCTGTAGCTCACAGATGGTGACGATTTTATTTAAGTATTTGTATTGGCAAACTGTCTGGAAATGTACATGTATGGCTCCTATTTTAGAGTGAAGGTAAACATCTGCTAAAAAATGCAAGATTCAAAACAGTCTAATGGGTTGTAATTTCTGTTCATTGACCAACAAATCTTTATTGAGCACCTACTGTTTACCTAGCACTGTCACAAGCTCTGAGTATACTTTTGTGTGCAAAGTCCTTGTTACTGGTGTCATGAAATTTATAGCAAAGCTGGTAGACTAAAATTGACCAGGTGATTGCAGGTATGTTATATATTTTCATAAGCTACATTGTGTCAACTACTATGTTACCACCTCTTTTAAGAAATAACTGAAGCTTAGAAAATGACTGTATATAACACTCCTTGCTTATATGGGCATAATTACAGATAATGCAATTAAAATTCTTTCATTTTTATTTAAGAAAAGAAAAGAAAGGGAACAAAAAATTAATAAGGAAATGGAGGAAAAAGCAGCAAAGGAATTGGAGAAAGAATATTTGCAAGAAAAGGCAAAAGAAAAATACCAAGAATGGTTAAAGAAGAAAAATGCTGAAGAATGTGAAAAGAAAAAGAAAGAAAAGGTATTTTTATTAAAGTAACCAATTGGAATATATGACTTTAGTGTTCATATGTGCCAACTATATTGTATAAAAAGTTTCTAATAGAAAATTGGCACCACCTCAGCATAAAATAAAGACATGAAGCTATCCCTACTTATTTATATTATGTGAAAGTTTCAGAAATGAATATGCATTTGTGGCTTTCTTAGGTTGAGAAATATTTATAAGCTTGTTGATACATTTTCAGTCAGGTTCAAACTTTTTTTCATGGTTTGTGCTTTTAAATACTTTTTGATGCACTTTTATGAAAGTCTTACTATGTTGTAAATTTCTGTTCTATTTTAAAACAGTGAATTGCTTTTTTTCTTCTTGGGTTTGATGTCTTATTGTTTAGAAGCAGCCACCTTTAGATAACATCCCTGATCATGTTTAATTTTTTTATCAAATTATAGAAATATGATTTAGTATTTATGATCAGTAAGCCATTGGGGTGGGAAGCTATTGGGGAAAAAGAGTGAATGGAATTTGAATAGAATTTTTAGTTACAGAACATCACTAGAGATTCTTTGGTCTTGTCATTTTAAGGAAAAAGAAAAACAACGGCAAGCTGAATTACAGGAAAAAAAGGAAATAGCAGAGAAAAGGTTTAAGGAATGGTTGGAAAATGCAAAAAATAAACCTCGTCCAGTTGCAAAGAGCTATGGTTATGCCAATGGAAAACTTACAGGTTGGTTTTTATGTTATGTGGCTTACATAAATATGGCTTGCAGGAGCAAATATTGTACATTATGTTTCCTTTTGACAGAAATAGAAATGTGTAAAAATCATTTTTCTTTCAAATTACTATTTTCTGGAAGATTATAACACACTGTGTTCCTATGGAGATACTACAAACTTTGTGTCATTCTTTTATAAATCAGATATATTTTATTTTATTTTATTTATTTATTTTAAGACTTTATTTATTTGACAGAGAGAGAGATCACAAGTAGGCAGAGAGGCAGGCAGAGAGAGAAGGGGAAACAAGCTCCCCGCTGAGCAGAGAGCCTGATTCAGGGCTCGATTCCAGGACCCTGAGATCATGACCTGAGCCGAAGGCAGAGGCTTTAACCCACTGAGCCACCCAGGCGCCCCTAAATCAGATATATTTTAAAGGCAGTAGTTGCAAAACTGCAAAGTAATGATTTCTACCATTAAGAAAAACATAGAACTTTCTTACATTTTTGGTTTTTATGTCCTCTTCATGAGGACATATTTAGAAGTCATTTTTCCTCCCCTTCTTCTGTCTCTGAGGCAGAGCTTCCAGTGTTTTTGTCCTTGGCACATTCCTTTTGCAGGGTGGAATATTAGGCAGCACATGAACCCAACACAAAACTGGTTGGCCTTTAGGCTTGCTCTGATTATAAATGGCAGTGCATGTTTTTCTTTGTACTTCATGTTGGAAGCTCATACCTTGCTGACAGCTGCCTTCACTTGTTTAAGTGATTTATTATTAAAAATACTCCCATTTCTGTTCTGTTCACACAATAGAACATATTCCAGACTTTGTTTTGACCATCTTGGTGAAGTGTGTGTTGACATATCTATGCAGTCAAAGTGTGTTACCAGTGTCTGACCAACACATTCCTGCTGTCAGGGTTTAGGCCTCTCCTACGTGTCACAAAAGTCATCCATTACAGCTACTAGGCCTCTAGGCATGGTCTGCTTCTTTCTTTTTCTTGTTCTGTTTGAAAAAAAAAGAGGAATAAGTAGTGGTTTTAACCAAACAGTTGATTAGTAAAGTTAAAACTTTAGATGGGAATATACATATTGACTAGAAGCTGTTTGCTACAATAATGGATTATTTTATTAAATTTTTTGCGTTTTAATGAGTTTTGTTCTAATAAACATTTGTCTGCAAATGCTATACTACTCTTAATAATCAAAATTACAGGGACATTATGAAATCGGATTAATTTGACTGATAATAATTTAGAATTTCAGTGATTCCGAACAAAGAGTTTTGATTCACTTTAGCTATAATGCAATATACCATTTTTTTTTCCTCTAAAGTTCAGTATCTGACTAGGGAAAACTAATACACAATGAGTGGTTTCCTAAACTGAGTTAAGAAAATGAAGATTTTGATCAGCTTAAGGGTTCTAAAAGTAATTTCTTAATAAAATTTTTATATGAGATTTTATTTATGTAGATTTTGACAACACTCTTTGGATTTACAGAATTAGCACATATTTTAATTTTTACTGCAGTACTTACTGTATTTGAAAAAAGTTGGGGCGCCTGGGTGGCTCAGTCGTTAAGCGTCAGCCTTCGGCCCAGGTCGTGATCCCAGGGTCCTGGGATCGAGTCCCGCATTGGGCTCCTTGCTCGGCAGGAAGCCTGCTTCTCCCACTACCATTCCCTCTGCTTGTGTTCCCTCTCTCGCTGTGTTTCTCAAATAAATAAAATCTTTTAAAAAAAAGAAAAAGAAAAAGGTTGCTTGTTTGAAAATATATTAGAGTTCAAATTTTAGTATATGTGCTGCCGAAGCAAGCACTAGAGTTCAAATTTTAAACGGATTAAATTGCCTTGTCAGCAATATTTTTGCCCTTTTGATACTGTAACATTTTTCTAGGAATTTAAAAATAAGTATTTTCTTTGATCTCAAGAAGTTTTTTCTTGTTTTGTTTTGTTCTGACTTTTTAATAATTTTAGATTTTTACAATGGAAATTCTTATCCAGAACCAGCCTTTTATAATCCAATTCCATGGAAACCCATTCATATGCCTCCTTCCAAAGAAGCTAAGGACCTATCAGGGAAGAAGACTAAAAGGCCTGTGATAAGTCAGCCACGAAGGTCATCATCCTCTCTGGTGGTTCAGAAAGCCAGAAGCAATCTTTGCCTTGGAACTCTGTGCAGAATACAAAGATAGTGGGTCTGGGAAATTGCATGCTTTTACCTGAAGTTATTTAATTTTAAAAATAGAATAGTTTTTACTCCTCAGTCAACAGCTCAACATTTGATGTGATTATTGACATTTTCACATTTTTGCATTTGTATATGTTGTCCTTAGAGCTAATTGAAGATGCTTTATACATTTTCATTTTTATAAGTGCTTCAAGGTTGATCTTGGCATTTTGTTTAACAGGATAAATGATTGAATATCTAACAATTGTGTTTATATTTAGCTTGTATTAAAACTACATTGTAATACCAATAAAACCAACAATTTGTGTTGTGTTCTTTCATACTCTGTTTATTTGTGTTTATGAACATAGTAAGATTAAGCTTAAATTGTTCAAACAAGCATTTCTAAACTACATGCTCAAGATAACTCTTAGAAGAATTTAAATGGGCTAGATTCCTGTTAACCAAAAACAGTCTTTGTTGATAACTTTTGGTGTATTTTCCTTTGTAAATATTTTTAAATATTTTTAAATAACCAATTAGAGGCATGTTTTGTAAAAAAGAAATGAGGGTTGAGTTTTGAAAGGGAAATTTTAAAACATTTTTATATGCTCTGGATCTTAGATTGGTGTGTAATCTTGAGACTAATATTTTGCTAAACTTTATACAAATATTTATACATTAATTATAATTAGGTGGTTAATTTTGAAATTAAGATTATGAGTACATTATTTTTAATGTTAAAGTTTAAGTGGTCTTTTATTGAAGCTGAGATCTTATTAGTAAATACATATTAAGAAAAGTAGTTCAAAAGATTATTAAAATAATACTCAGCACTTTTTACTAAGTTTTAAAAGTCTGTATCTTTTTTTAGGAACCACCAAGAAATGAAGATCTGTTGTGGCAATATAAAGTTCAGTAAGTTCATTTAAAAGTGATACCTATTTAGAGCGTATTCTATGTTTCCGCTAGGTTAGTCATCTGTCAAGTTTCTGGTAATGAATATACAGTGGTGCTGACCAACACAAAGAAACAGGAGTTGGATCTTTGAAGGGTGATCATGCCATCAAAGATTTAGGAAAATTCACTTCTAAGCAGAGAACATTTTGGGAGGAGTCAGTAGGGTTCATTGGGTCAGAATATTGGTGAGAGTTAGAGGCTTGATGATCCTTCTCAGAACCTCTTAGACACAGTGATATTTCCAGGTGATCATTCCTTTGAACAAATTCACCTGTGTCATGAGAATGTACAATTAGCTAGTAAAAAAAATAAACTTTTTATGTGTTAAAAACAAAGCATACAGAGGCCTGAATTACTGGGGGTTTAATATATTTTTGTATCTAAGAAACCTTCAATTTCACACATAGATTAAGTCATTTAGGCAACTTTTGACTATAACTCTAATTCTAATCAGACTTTTTGTTCAGTCATCAATTAGTTTGACCAATATTACGATAGTCCCCCCTTATCTGTGGTTTTATTTTAGTTACCTGTGGTCAACTGCAGTCCCAAAGAAGGGTAAGTACAGTAAAATAAGTTTTTTGAGAGAGAGAGACCACATTCACACAACTTACTACAGTATATAATTATAATTGTTCTATATTGTTAATCTCTTATTGTGCTTTATAAATTAAACTGCATCATAGGTGTGTATGTATAGGGAAAAACAGTATTTTTGGGTTTGGTACTATCTGTGGTATCAGGTGCCTACCAGAGAGGGGTCTTGGAACGTATCCCCACAGATAAGGGGGGACTACTATAATCGAACATTTACTCCGTGACAGGTGTTTTTGCATATTGATTTAGGAATTTAAATATTTATTTAATTCAGTCAACATTTACAGCCTAGCCAGAAAACCTATAACAGACTAAATACTATATAATATCCTGCTTAAAATCAAGTTCGAAGTTCATCTGGGAACATAGAGGAGAGATAGTTCAGCCTGTAAAGGGATTAAGAAAGTTTACAAAGAGGAGGTGACATTTGCGCTGGTAAAAGATAGGCAGGGATTTTCCAAATGGTCATGAGGCTGACCATACTCATGGAAATGCAGTGAGAAGTAGCTGGGAGAGAAGTAGAGGTCAGAGTAAAAGGGCTCTCTATATGCTGCAGAATTTGGACTTGATCTTATAGGCATGTGAGTTCCTGTTGTACTACTCCATGGATCCATTATAAAAAGATTTTGACCACCAAGCTCATTTATTATTAAAGTCCCAGTTTTATTAATCAAAAACTTGAATCAGCATAACTGATTACCAGGATATTAGTGTTTTAAACCTGAATCTGTTTTTCTTGATGTTAGGGTACTTGATATTTTAGGCATTATAAACTATAACATTTGAAATTTCTTTTAAGGTTTTTAAAATACCTCTGACTTCTACTACCAGTGTGATTGGAAGTGCTCTGAAGTATCTAGATAGCCTATAATGTCAACGAAATCATGATCTGATAGAAAGAACACAGGTATTGCAGACCTGAGTCTATGAGTCCTGGCTTTATGTCTACCTATCTGGAAGGTAGGTAGAAAGAAGAAACTATTCTTTTTCAGTGTACCTTATCTAACTTAGAAACTTATCGTGGGGTTACAAAATAATAAGTGGAAGTACCTAAAAATGCAAGTTTGTTTCTTTTTTCTGATAAGATGTACCAATATTCTTTTTCCTTAGTGATGATCAATTTATAAAATAACTGACTTCGGTTAACATACTGGTCTTGACTGGGGCACCTGGGTGGCTCAGTCGTTAAGCGTCTGCCTTCGGCTCAGGTCATGATCCCAGAATCCTGGGATCGAGCCCCACATCAGGTTCCTTGCTCAGCAGGAAGCCTGCTTCTCCTGCTACCACTCCCTCTGCTTGTGTTCCCTCTCTAGCTGTGTTTCTCTCTGTCAAATAAATAAAATCTTAAAAACAAAAAACATACTGGTCTTGACTGAGGATATACCAACAGTAAGTTAACTTGTCAGTACTTGTCAGTGCTTATTTACCCCTATGATAAATGTAAAAAGTGAATACTGTTTTTGTTTTCTTCAGATTGATTCAATTAATGCTTACTGAATACCTACTATGGGCTCGTTAGTCTTCTAGATGTTGGAGGTTCATCTGTGAATAAGAGGGGCTGGGCCCCCTTCCCCCTAATGAGATCTTATGTGACAGTGATAGGAAACATATTAAACATGTAAACAAACAGCATTTTATTTGGCTCTGGATGCTATAAAGAAAATAAAACAGAATATTGGGATAAATAGTAAGGGGGTGGAGGAGGAAGTTTACTACTTTAGATGGATGGGCTTCTCTGAGGTGGTAACGTGCAGCTGAGTTAGCCTTGATAAAATCCGGGGAATGAGATGTCTGACAGGGATGTCAGAGGAAATAGCCTGTACAGAGGTCCTAAAGCAGAAATGAGTTTGCGGGGCACTTGAGTGGCTCAGTTGGTTGGGCATCTGCCTTCAGCTCAGGTTGTGATCTTGGGGTCCTGTGATTGGGCCCCACATGGGCTCCCTGCTCAGTGAGGAGTCTGCTTCTTCCTCTGCCCACCACTCATATCCCCCTTCCCGCTTGTGTTCGCTTTCTCCCAGATAAATAAATCAATTAAAAAAAAAAAAAAAAGAGGGATACCTGGGTGGCTCGGTGGGCCACCCGAGAACCAAAGTGTCTGCCTTTGGCTCAGGTCAAGATCTCAGAGTCCTGGGATCAAGCCCCACATCGGGCTCTCTGCTCAGCAGGGAGCCTGCTCCCCGCCACCCCCCCCCCCCGGCCTGCCTCTCTGCCTACTTGTGATCTCTCTCTCTCTGTGTCAAATAAATAAATAAAATCTTAAAAAAAAAATGAATTTCCTATGTTTGAAAAAAGACCAGCATGCCTGGAGTGGAATGAGTGATGGGGAAGATAGTAGGAGTTAAGGTTGGAGGTTGGAGGGTAGATCACATAATCCTGAGTTCACTAGTTCAGTTTTTCTAATTGTGTTGAGAAGCCTCTGGAAGATTTTAAGGAGGGAATTGCTGTGATCGGATTTATACTTGGAGAATACTCTGGCTGCTGTGAGGAAACTGGCTTGTTGGGGACAAAGAATCAAGGCAGGGAAACTCATGGGGAGGATTTTGCAGTATCCAGGAAAAAAATCATAGCAGTTTGGAGTAAAGTGGCAGCAGCAGTATGGGAGGAAGTAGAGATGGATTTGGGATATATTTTGGCGGTGGGACAAGCAGGGCTCCTAACATTTGGATGTCAGGCTGAGGGAAGGAGGAAAAAATCAGAAATGACTTCTAGTTTTTAGGCCTGATCAACTGGGTGAATGATGATAACTATTATAGAAATCAGATGATGTGGTAGGAGCGGATGCATGGCTGAGATGGGGAGAGAGGACTCCTTTAAGTATTCTGATGTAGATGTCTGGTTTACAGTACCAACTTAATAACTTGGTGGAGATGGCAGTTAGATATTTGTGTCTGATGCCTAGGGGACAGCCAGGATTGGAGATTCAAATTTCAGCAACATCAGTATATAGGTGGTATTTAAAAGCATAGGACTGGATCAGGTTACTTAGAGGGTTTAGATAGTAAAAAGAGAGTGCTCAGTAT
Organism: Procyon lotor; assembly: GCA_028646535.1. Classification (NCBI taxonomy): domain Eukaryota; kingdom Metazoa; phylum Chordata; class Mammalia; order Carnivora; family Procyonidae; genus Procyon; species Procyon lotor. The sequence goes on along the minus strand of JAQQSY010005121.1, from coordinate 2,528 downwards.
CCCAATATTTAGAAATTGAACAGCTAGTTAGGATCCTGCAAAGGAGCGTTCATTGAAGTTGAAGGAAACCCAGTGGAGTATGACGTCCCAGAAGCCATAGGAAGTGTTTGAAGCAAGGAGTTATGAAGTCTGTTCAGTGCTTCTTGAGAGATAAGGAAGAGCTGGAAAGAGCCTTCATCATTGGCCATAGTAAGGTGAAGGGAGGCCATTATTGACCTCAATATTGAATACTTTTTGTATGCTAACAGTATTCTGTGTGCTTTTATGTATGCTAACTTTTTTAGTCCTCACCACAACCCTATGAGACAGTTACTTTTATTATCCATTTTATAGCTGAGGAAGTTGAGACATGGGCAAGTTATGCTAGTTTTTTACCTAGTGAGTCACAGAACAGGGATTGGAACTCAAGAGGTCAAAGTCTAACAACCATATGCTGTTTCCCTCCTATATAATATGTATGATAAGAAAAACTAGTATGAAACCACATGAAAGTAAGTTGAAGAGAGAATGGCTAGTGAGAACATGAAGATTATACATCAAGACAACTCTTGAGAGGTTTTATGGAGAAGAGATAAATGACATGGGAGCTGGCAGAGAACATAGGTCAAGGACATTGTTTTGCTTAAGATGGGTGATATTAAACATGTTTCTCTGCAGATGTTGATGATCCAGGTAAAAGAGGGGGCTTGAAGAGAGGAGAGATCAAGGATGGTTTTAGGTATGCAATTCTTAAATGGCTTATGTGGAAGCAAGGAATCTTCCTCCCTGTTGACAGAAGAAAACAGTATATTGGTCATATGTAGCTGGATTACATATGTAGCATTGGTGGTAGAAGGATGAGAGAGGTAGTTTTTATCTGATAGTTTCTGGGTTCTCAATGAAGTATGAAAGAGAAGCAAGCAGAGGGATACAAGAAGTTATCACAAGCAGGAGAGAGAAAGGGAGAAGTAACAGAGAATGAGCATCTTGCCGAGAGGAAAATAAATGTACCAGAGAAATTAATGGGACTTAATGATGGGCAGTGTGGTTTGTGATTTGATATTTTGGTCCAAAATTGGACCAATTAACAGTCATGTTTTACTCCTTTTCTGGGGAGAAGTTTAGCTACTTGGGATTAGGAGCAGAGTAAGGCTTTATTAGGGTTAGAGAAGGAGGGCAAGTAGAATGGAGGGAGAAAGAACAGAGCATTTAAAGAGTGTTTTCCGGGGAGTGATTATAGCACTGAAACATGGTATTTAACCATGGATGGTGGATGGTAAGAAAGAGATTTTCAGTTGATGAGTGTTTCCAGTGCTCTTGCAGAATGTTTCCTCTCTCTTGCAGAGAGGAGGCAGAATGTTGGGTTGGAGGTTCTTGAGGGAAGCTGGAGAGGTAGGAGCTTGTAGTCAGTTGATGGTGGTGACAAGATCCTGACTTTGACCACGGCAGTGGGTGGCCCACATGGAGTATATTGATGGAACTGAGAAAATTAAGAGAACAGCAGGACAGGATTTGGGAAGAGTTTTTTTTTTTTTAAAGATTTTATTTATTTGACAGAGAGAAACACAGCGAGAGAGGGAACACAAGCAGAGGGAATGGCAGCGGGAGAAGCAGGCCTCCTGCCGAGCAGGGAGCCCGATGCGGGGCTCGATCCCAGGACGCTGGGATCATGACCCGTGCCGAAGGCAGACGCTTAATGCCTGAGCCACTCAGGTACCCTGGGAAGAGTCCATTAAAAAATCCATTTTTTAATATGGATGTTTAAATTGCTAGGAAGATGGTTAGCTGGGAGCTAGGATTTCAGTAACTAGTTTAACTTAACCGTATGACAGTCAAAAAGAGCAATATTAGCTAGTGTGGTCAGAGGACATATTCAGAAAGGCTGTGAGTTTCGAAGGGTTAGGTTATAAAGTGGTTTGCAAGTGGCAGTGGGGATCGGGGTAGGTAGGGCAAACACTTACCCGCTGACTCCAAGCCTTGACATGTACCCTGAAAGAAGGGGGCTGTAAAGGGAGAGCATTGTCAGTCCACTGCAGGCATGCAAAGCTTATAAAAGAATGGCCATAGTAGAATGGCTTGGGCAGGGTGGGCAGGGAGTAGAGACCAAAGACAGAGCTCCAGTAATGATATTGTAGAATCAGTCCCCAGAGATGAGACAGGATCAGATGAGGACAATAGAGATAGAGTGGAGGCATGTGTGAAAAATCTGTCCAGAGTAGAAATAGAAAAGGTTGTATCAGAGCTAACTGATGTTGATAATTAGTGGAGAAAGGGAATATAAAGAAGGATAGCTATAGGGGTAAGAAATGGAGAATTTTTTTCTCTTACTAACTTGATAATGAAGATAATATATACACATGGTTTAAAAATTAAATAGTACTGGAGCAGCTGGGTGGCTCAGTTGGTTAAGTGTCTGACTCTTGATTTCAGTTCAGGTCATGATCTCAGAGTCGAGGGATCAAGCCGTGTATCAGGCTTAGCACTTGGTGGGGGTCTGCTTGAGGATTTTCTCCCTCTGCCCCTCCACCTCTTCTTTAAAAAAAAAAAAA
>JAQQSY010005120.1:0-11870 GCA_028646535.1 Procyon lotor | reverse complement strand
ATGTTTCAAAGACCCCAGCAACACCGTGCAACTGGTTCAAACAGGCTTATTATAACACCTCTGTGCCTAAGTTTACATCTGAAAAGATATACATAAAATTGTTATTAACAATTACCCCTGGTGGGTGGGATTGATAGGAAGGAGATCGAGGACTTGTGCTTCTTTAAATACTTAAAAAATGAAGATGGTGGAATCGTGGATGATTTTATTTAGTTTTAGGATTTTTGTTTTTCAAATATAAACACAGGAACAAATCAAGAGTTTTAAATAACCACATAAAGTTATTTCTTCACATAATCAAAGCAAATTCTCCTATTTCTCTCTTTCCCAACTCCTTCACTTACCAGTTAGAATGAAAACCCGGCACTTTGTGATTTCTTTGAACCTTGTTAAATTAAGAAGAATGTACAATATACCAAAGGATAAGATCATCACCCAAAATGTGAAACCTAGAAATTGGATTTATTGCTTACTTGGATAAGGGAAAGCTATGCTGATCAGACACAGTCTTACTGAACAGAGCAAATAGAGGTTTTATAGGAAGTATTATTTGAGGGCGTATTGGTTACTGTGGCAGGAGTAGTTGAAAATCAGCCTTAGAAACACGGATTATAAAAGCATGCTTCCTGCTCCTGAGGTGTGTTTACTGGAGTAAGTTGTCACCGATCAATTACATAGGTTTAAAACCAGCTTTGGTCTTTGTTACCATGGCTATAAAAATATCAGTCTTTTCCTAGGTTCCTGGGAATTTTTTTTTTATTCTTAAAAAATAAGTTATGTCTTTTTTTGCTTTGAAAACTACAGGTGTCTTGCCCTGAAAGGAAACATTTTCCTTAGATTAATCATAATTTGTTATTAAAAGGTCTTAATAGAGCTTATTCATTTTCTATTGCTGCTATAACAGGTTACTGCAGATTTAGTGGTGTAAACAACACAGATTTATTGTTTTATAGTTTGGTTGTATAGAAGTCTGACACAGACCTCACTAGGCTAAAATTAAGGTGTTGGAAGGGCTGCATTCCTTCTGGAGGCTCTGGAGAAGAATCTGTTTCTTCTTCCAGCTTCTAGGGGTTGCCCGCATTCCTTGTCTCAGTGCCTCCCTCCTCCTCTTTCCTCCTCCTTCCAAGCCTGCAACACAGCATTCCTCTGACTCGGCTTATGTCGTCACATCTTTCTCCAATCCTTCTCTCTGCCTCCCTCTTTCCCTCATAAGGACTTTTATGATCACATTGGGTCCAGCTGGATAATCCAGGACTCTCCGCGGATCTGGAGATAGGAGGTCCAAGACTGGCCTGGTGCCTCCACAACGCCATCAGCCGACCCCTCCTGTCTTGCCGTGTACATGCTTCCCAATGATTGTGAGCCTCAAGCATCACGCATGTGATCCAGGCGAGAAGAATGAAGTGGAAGAGGCAATACCTGAAAAGTCCAGTTTACGTTTCATTTGCCAGAACGGAGTCATGGGGGCCAGCTTTACCCGCAGGGCAACCTGAGAAGGTACGTTAGCTCTCTTGCATCTCTAGAAAGCGAAGGAGAATGGAAATCAGTGTCGGAATGAGGGATAGCTGCACTAACCTCCAGAAAGACTGCAACAACTAAGTGAACTTAGCAAAGAATTTCGTCCAGTGACTGAAGGTGCTAGAGTGTCAGCAGACTACGTGCAACACGGGTCGTGGGATACCTGGTGACAGGTTAGGTGCGGCTTTCACTCTCCTCCCCTCTGCACAGGTCAGGCACAAGAGATGAGGTTGAACCCGGGGCAGACAGCTTCCCCTTAGGGCAGCCCCTCTCTTTCTATTCCCTACCTGTGTGTCACCCCGTGCTTGTACAGTCTCTTCAGGAGTCAATGCCAAGTCACATGCCTCCCGTGCAGCTGCAACGCATTAGTCAGAGATTTCACAATGAGTGCTTCTGTAAACCAGGTGCAATCGGAGCTGCTAACATTCCACATTTGTCTTACTTTGCTACATGCTGGAGAGCAGAATGGCAAGAAGGCAAATCTGAGGTCATATCCCCAGGCGTCCCTGGGTCTGATGTATGAGCTCATGCCAGCTGAAAACCCTTTTCTTGCAGGAACCGGGTACCTCAAAAATAGTGTCCCTTTCTCCTTCTTGAATTCAGTATTAGTTGAAAGTGATGCAGAATCAGACAAATGAAGGTCAGACTGTCACCTAAATAAAGCTGACCAGAAGACATGGCCAGGTGGGCGCCGTCATACTTTTCCCAGACTTATCCAGTAGTTATTGGTACGGTTGAACAACACAGGCTTCCCAGTAGAATACAGGCCCAGGAGAGGAAAGCTGACACACTCTCTGCAGAACACAGGTCTAGAAATGGTGGGGGAAGGGCTGAGCTGTTTATTCTCCCCAAGTCATGTTGCTCTCCTACCCCCCTTGGGGAGGAGTAAATGAAGGGTGGAGAGAAGCTCCGTGATTCTCAGCCTTCCCGGAAATTCGGGGTTACCCAGAGAACAAATGAGCAGCCAGGTTAGAGAACCATTTTGGTCTCACTTAAATTACTGTGTATGGAAACAGAAGAAGTGGAGGCGACCGTTCTTCCCTATAGCTAGGAAACTTCATTCTGTGTTTGTGTGTGTGTGTTTCTTTTTAATTAAACTTTATTTTGAGATAATGATTGATACACACACAATCGTATGAAATAATATAGAGAGATCTCATGTCGCCTTTATCTGGCTTTCTCCGGCGGTAACATTCTACAAAACTGTAGCACAGTATCACAACCAGCCTATTGGCCCTGATACTGTCCAGGTACAGATTATTTCCATCAACACAAGCATCCTTCAGATTGCCCTTTTATACCCACACTCATTTCTTGCCCCCTACACTCCAGAAAGTTTCATTCTGATGTGCTCTGCCCTTTTCGTACATGGCAGATTTCCTCTGACATATTTTCCTTCCTTTTCATACAAAGCAAATAAAGATACCTGCTTTCAGTTTCTTTTTATCAGTAGGACTATCTTTAGGCAACAAAAAGTTTATTGCCTCTAGACTTGTGTTAATGCTGTTTTTGTTTGAGAGAATTACCTGGAGTCATAAAACAGTTCTTTGGGAAAAGGTGTGGGTAGAAAAATAACTCCATTCATAAAACATTCGTCATTCTTCACTTAGTTTGTAAATACCATGATCAATATAGTTTGTTTTTTCTGTGTTCAACAAAACCATAAAATCTTTGGAGCAGATTTTATTTTAATCTTATTTATTTGGTTTTTATTTTTATTTAAAAAAGATTTTGTCAGAGAGAGAGAGAGAGAGAGATAGAGCACAAGCAGAAGCAGAGGGAACAGCAGAGGGGGAGGCAGGCTCCCTGCTGAGCAAGGAGCCTGATGTGGGACTCGATCCCAGTACCCTGGGATCATGACCTGAGCCCAAGGCAGACACTTAACCAACTGAACCACCCAGGTGTCCCAGGTTTTTTTTTTAGATGGCTATGGGAATGAACTGTATCCTCCCTCCTGCTTAGGTTTTCAAGAACCAAATAATTAGTATGCTTCTGACTGTCTCAGAAATGAAAACATAATTAGAACCGTATTTGTTCTTTTGTGAGCCTTCATGACATACCTCACCTTCTCAGGATGTATCTCTCACCTGGTTTACATGTTAGAATTTCTGGCATCATCTTAGAAGACTCCCAGAAATGCCCTCGCCTCACCTGTTTTAGCACCCTGTCCCTCCAGTTCTCCCAGTTGTGAAGGCTCCTTCTGGCCTCACTTTCATCCCTAGCTTGGAGACCCCACCATCCATCGTTATTTGTGGCCTTCAACTCTCTCACGTTCTTGCTCTCCTATTCCACCTGTACTATAACCCCCCAACCAACAGTCTACCTTCTCCATTCCTATTAGGGGGCAACTTGGCAAAGAACACACCATATTGGGTTTTACATGGGACAAGTATAAATTCGGATCTCAATTATGCTTTTTTATCTGCAGCGGACATTTATTCATTTTTGCTCACCATCACCAACCCCATTTCTTCTGACAACAGCATCACACTTCTCCTTTAGTGAATTACCTGCCCAGCCCTCCAGGCTTGGAGGCAGCTCAGTTAAGCATATGACTCTTGCTAAGGCAAATAGTTTCTCTCTCTCTTGAACTGGACTCTGTACTGGAGTGATCCAAAAACCTAAGTGATTTATACAGGCATTCTATCTTTTTCTACTACTGAGACCTGGAAAAATGTTTTGTCCTTTACATACTGGTTCATTAGCCTCTCCTTTGTTTTGATAGCTTGCACATATCCTTCCAATGAAATGCTATTTATCTCCTATTAGCCTGATTAATTTTCTGTTGTTTGTAACCACAAAACCCTAACAAACTAGCTGGGGAAGCTTATACTAGTGACTTAAATTCTGTATAATCATGAAAAATTATATTTACATATATGGATGTCACGAGCATTAACTGTGAAAACAAACCTAACGGTTCTGGCATATAATAGCCACAATAAATCCATGACCTCTAAACTCAGGTGAACCTCCAACAGAACTTGGCAATCTTTTTATTTGTTCTGGGCCATCTGCTTCTCTAAAATTCCCTCAACAGATTTTACAAACATTTACAATTTTCTTCAAGGTGCCCATTTAACCTCCCCCTCAAGCTCAACAGCTTGTCTTAAGCCTAACAGGAGAATGTCAAGAAGACAGAGGTACCAGGTTTGCAGAATTTTGGAAGGTTTAATTGATCTTGTGATTCATATCAGTGTTGTGATATTTCAAACCCAGTGCATGAGAATAAACTTTTGAAAAAAATGTATATAATCAAAACAATCCCAAATTTGCAACACTGATTACAACAATGGTAAGAGTCCTCTTACCATTACCTACATCCTTTAAGTGTTTGTAATACTCGGAGTCATTCTGTGGTTCCTTTTGCATATGTGTACTGGTGTAATATGCAGAGTTAGACTGGGCAGATTGATGGAGCGAGGTTGTATTCTGCTCTTCTGCTGAAATTCTTCCTCTTAAGTTGATAATGTTGGGCTTGAAGGTCATATCTAGTAGCTTCGCTTCTTACTGTGGGGTTCTGGTATGCTGTGAAGTTAGTACTATTCAGTCTTTGAACAACTGTCAGGATCAGAATGCTTCTGGTTTGTCCTGGTGCTAGAGATGCTATTTGAAATTTTTTGTGCCTTCTTCCCAGTAATCATCAGAACATCAAGATTACATGTGGCTATAAATAATAAATGTGGTAAAGGATGCAAATTATGTCTTTTTGTTGAAGTATAATTGACATACAATGTTATATTAGTTTCAGGTATACAATATAATGACTCAACAATTCTATATACTTCTCAGCACTCATCAAGATAAGTGTACTCCTAATCCCCCTTGTCTATTTTACCTGTGAATTATGTCTTAGTTACAAGAGTCTATAAAGCATTCTCAAAATTACAAAAAAATACAATCAGTATAAAACAACACTAACCATAAATTTATGCAATCCCAATGAATAAAAAGTAGCACTATGAGATGAAGGGAACTTGACTAAGTTGCATAGGTAGTTTCAGGGTTTCTAGAACCAAGCCTTGGGACTTTTTCATTGATTTCTAGATAAAGAGGCTCTTTTTATATACTTTTTCCTTTTACTCCCTCCCCCCTCACTTTGCCCTTCTTTTTCCTTCCTTTCTTCCTTTCTTCTTCTCCGCCTTTCTCCATAGGTAATCTAGGACTAGCGTTAAATTTGTTAGGCATGGCATTTTCTCAGTACAAATGTTTCAGATTTTGTTTCTACTTAACATTTCATTTTATTTTACAATTTCCCCCAGTACATACTATTGAAGTTTTTCAATGTTTAGATATTTTCCCCTGGATGAAAGATGAGTTTTTCTTGTGATCCCTGATCAGTTTTATTTTATTTTTTTCCCCCGATCAGTTTTATACCTTAGAAGAGCAGTAGCCCTGCTGGTTTGGTTTCTGGCAGTCTCTTTGACTAGATAGGCTTGAAGTACAGAGATGGTCTCATTAGCCTTAGAATGAGGCTCTGGAGACTCCAAGAGGTGAATAAATTCTGGGTGCTCTGTCTCAATGCCAGTGATTCTCTGGCAAAAATAAGGTTTGTGGCTCAAATAAAAGGAAACACCCACTTACCTGACATCTAGCTTTGCTCCTGAGGAGGGGTACATACCAACAGGGAAATGTGAGAAGTTCCTGAGCTTGTAGGTATAAGAACAGCAGGCTGCTGCCTGGGGCACTTGACGGCACATCAAGACATTCTTGAGCCTGAAATGCTCCTGCTCACAGTGCATTTACTGGGTAAAAGCGTAGAGACAGCAGGAATAGCTACAGTAGCAACAAGAATGTCTGTGCTAACAACACACTGTGGGATGTGACTCAGAACGTGGTCTCATGACGGGCCTTTAGGAGGGGTTTAGGTATGAAACCCTGAGCATTCCAGGGAGAGGTTGGTCTTAGTTGAACAGTTTGTCTCGGGGACAGAATGTGGCAGGATTCTGGGAGTCTTGCATGGCTACCATGAGGTATCTGAAGGAGGTGCTGACAGATAGGAGTTGATTATGATGCTGGGTGCAGCTCTTGGTTTTACCAATCTCTGCATAAACTAATGATGACGGTGAACTGTCTGCTGTTCTTCCTGTTAAGCCAAAATGATGACTAATGGCTTGGTGGACATATCGGTGGCTTCCTCTAGGAAGAGAGGGAATCCCTCTACTGGGATCATACGCCATCATGCCTTTGCACAGAGGTTGTACCAAATGGATAAAACTCTTTTTAGAAGGTTTCCTTTAGAATATATATATATTTTTTTAATTCTCCCTCCCAGTGAGAGTTCTCAGAAGTAACTGATCTCCTTGAACTGAGCCAACACACCTATCTTTTGAGAAACCTGTGGGGCTTTCATACTCAAGTCAGGAGTCGGTTGTAATGGTGTGCTGTTGAAGAAAGAGAACAGATCTGGAGACTTAGATTTGGCAATTAGCAGCATACAGATGGTAGCTAAAGCCTCTGGAATAGAAAAAATACAGGGAGAATGTTCAGAATAACAAGAAAAAAGAGGTAAGTGTTGAATTGTGGAGAATTCCAGTACTTACGGGCAGGTAGAGGAAGAAGATCAGCAATGGAAGCTGAGGAATAGTCACCTAAGGGTTAGGACAAAAGCCAGGGAGGAATGTTGTCCCAGGGGCCCAGGGAAAAGAGATTCATGGCAAACGAACCCTGCAGAGATTAAACAAGAGCTGAAAATGTATTGAAATTAAAAAAAAATTTTTTTTTTGTATTGGAATTTTAAACCAAGAACTTCTGGCAACGTTCCAGTGGCCTGGGGACTACAGCTCCACTAGAAAGTTTGGGGTGCAGGTCAAATTGCCGTGGACTGAGGAAATGGGAGGTGAGGAACTGTGTGTGGACTTCTCTTTCAAGAATTCAACCATGGAGACAGAGTGGGTAGCTCTAGTTACTAGGGCTAGGAAGAGCATTTCGGAAGGGTTTTTTCTTTTCCCCCCAAGAAGGTATAGAAGTGGAGCTTCAGAGTATAATTTCAGAGTGTCTAGAACCAAGATAGGGGAAGACCTAGTAAGGAGGAAGTAGTTTAAGTTGGAAGATCAAAAGGGTGATGGGAGTGGGAGAAGGTAGTAAAGGATACAAGGGAAGGGTGGTAGCCAGACTCCAAGATGTCCCCCAATGAGTCCTGCTTCCCAGTATTCACACACTGGGGTCATTTCCTCCCAGGTCATACCAGGGGTGGTCTTCATGACTGATTGAACACAACAAAAGTGATGCTATGTCACTTCTGAGATGAGGTCATAAAAGACACTGTAGCTTTCATCTTGGTGTCTTCTCTCTCTCTCTCTCTCTCTCTCATCATTTGCTCTGGGGGATGCTGGCTGCCCCTTCATAAGCAATCTTAATGGAGAGGCACATTTGGGTGAGGGACTGAGGCTTCTTGCCGACAACCAAGTGCCAAGCTGGGAAGGGGATCCTTCAGCTTAGGTAAGCCTTTTTATGACAGCAGCTCTGGCTGACATCTTGGCTATAACCTCATGAAAAATTCTGAGGCAGCTAAGCTGCTCCCAGATTCCTCACCATTTGAAATGGTGTGAGATAATAAATGTTTGTTTTAAGATGCTAAGTCTCAAGTAATTTGCTATGCAGTGTCAGCGAGGAGAAAGTGTTCCTCAACCCTGTGAAGGTCCCTGGCTGGGTCCGAAAATTAAACTGACAAAGACAGATTAGCAGGAGAAAAATATACAAATTGAATACAAGTTTTTTGTGGCACAGGAGCCTTTCTAAAGAAATGAAGACTGAAAGAAACAGACCTGAGTACTTTTATTCTAGGTTTGAAGAGTGCATTGTTGTGGAGGAATATGATAGATTAAGGAGTATGAGGTAATTGTAGGAACACCCTTAACAAGGCCTGTTTGTGTGGATTCTTCTTGGTGTCCTTTCGTCCTGGAGATAATGATACTCTTTCCACTGCATGTAGGGAGGCACCTCTCACATGAGGGTTTGATGACCTGATTCAAGGCAAAAGTGTAGGAGGAAGGTCAGAGTGATCTTCCTGCTCCTGCTTGTTTTCTCAAATTCCTTCAGTGAAAATATTCAATATTCATATTTTGGGATAGCGTGTTCTGAACCCCACCAGCATAAATAGATAAATAATACAGGAGGGAGTGGTTTTGGGCAGAAGGATGTTCTCCTCCTGAGACATTATCAAGTCCGGTCATTTTTACAAGTTCTTGTTCGTTAAGCTTATTCTTTTTTGTTTATGCTTCGTATCTTGAAATATTTCAAATTCTAACTTACAACTGGACTTTAATCATTTTAATTGCTGGAAAAAAAAAAAAAACCCAAAACAAAAAAACCTGCATCAGAAACTCCTACTTTTTGTAACATTTCACTCAAAGTTGTCTATAATACCTCTTAGCTGATATCCACTTAATGACTCATTTGATAAATATTTATTATGTGACATGGTTATAAACTTTGGAGAAGGCAGTGTTGCTTTTAAAATGATTAGTAGAGTGACAGAGGAGCTATTTGCTACTATATCCAAATTACCCACCCATACTAAACAAAGGGGGATGGGTATTAAGTATAAAAGCATGAACAAATGTCCAAATAGTGTACATGAGAAGTCAATCCAGGCAGAAAAAAATGACACCTACAAAGAACCCATGCACGCATGAAGAACAATCTGAGAATGTATCAAATCGAAGTCATGTTCAAAGCAAAAATCATGTTTGCATGACGAACAGTAGAGTATCAGTTAAGACAAATGATACCCTTGATCATAGAACAATGAGAAATTCTCCCAGCAAGTAGATGTAACTGCCAAATGGGATCATATAAAAGAAGTACAAAGGGAAAACTAATTTTGGGGATATAACCAGGTGGAACTGAAGTTGATTCTTGAAGTTCTGCCTCTTGTCATCCAAGAGCATTGTGCCCCCCTTCTGCCCAGTTATGACAAGTATAAGATTCATGCATAAAAAATTATTCTGTTGGTTGTATGTGACTTATTGCATAATAAACTTATGAATTTGCAGTCATTTCCATTATTTATCTCGGAACTTTACTCTTGTATTCATTTAGGAAGGACATATCTGCAAACCATTGTGCAAATTTAAAATGCCAAATATGCCTCAAAGAAATGAAAGACAGTGGTTTTTTTAAAAGATTTTATTTACTTATTTGACAGAGAGAGAGAGAGAGAGAGCACAAGTAGACAGAGAGGCAGGCAGAGGGAGAGGGGGAAACAGGCTCCCCGCTGAGCAGAGAGCCTGATGTGGGGCTCGATCCCAGGACCCTGAGCTCATGACCTGAGCCGAAGGCAGAGGCTTTAGCCCACTGAGCCACCCAGGCACCCCAGTGGTTTTATTTCTTAATGAAAGAGTTTTTGTTTTTGTTTTTGTCTCATCACTATCTCTTTTCCTTTGTTGTATTTTGGGTTTCAGTAGGTTGGAGCAGGCTGGACCACAGTGAGAGCCTAGAGCTTGACCAGGTCATGGGCCTGGCCAAAGGTGGCCAGGTAACCAGGTCCTGCTGTCAGAACAGAGAAGGGTCTAATGAGGTGGACATAGTTTTCATAGTTTCCCATTAATACTTTGTGGGAAAAATTACAGTACTTGGAAGTGGAAGATCTTGGTTTAAACTCTGATTTTACTATTTAATCACTGTGTGATACTGAGCAAGAGACTCACCTCTCTGAATCTCAATGTCTCCTCCACAAGATAGAGCTAAAAAAACCCTTGCCATTATTATATTCAATTTTTTTCCCTTAAAAGTCAAATAGCTTTGTATCAAATATATGTGAAGCTATTTTTAAAGCTATAAACGTGTTATTTTTATTGTTGATACTGTTATTTCTTCTTACCTTGAATTTTTATGTTCTTGGCAAGAGCTCAGATGGTCTTTAAGACTTGAGTGCAATTTGAGAAAGGCAAATAGCTAACTAATGCTGAAAAAAAGAAAACAAAACCAGTCTTTTAAACAAAATTATTAACACATTTGAAATTAATTTGAGTCAAAAAGTGCTGGAAAATATTGAATATTTCTTTGAGATCGTGAGGACTTTGTATTTAGCAGTCTAGAACAAGATCTATTTTCCTAACACCAAAAAGCTAACTAGGGGTGCCTGGATGGCTCAGTCAGTTAAGTGTCTGACTCTTGATCTCAGCTCAGGTCCTGATCTCAGGATCCTGAGTTTAAGCCCTGCATTGGGCTCCACAATGGGTCTGGAGCCTACTTAACCAACCAATCAAACAAACAAAAAGCTAACCTATTAGCATTTGCTATCACAAATAGTTGTCACAAAAACAAAACAATGGAGATTTAATTCATTGATTTTGTAACAGGTGTGTTCCTAGGATATTAGAAAAATTACAATTAGAATTTTTTTTTCTAATTATAAACATAGCACATTCATTGTAGAAAATTTGGAAACTGCATGTAAATATAAAAAAGAGAATTATTAGAACTCATAATATTACTCAAAGGTAGTCACTGTTAACATTATTGTAGAGTTATTCCAATTCCTTCTCCCTTATTTTGGCTTTTTCCCCCCCTTTTTTTTTTTTAAGATTTTATTTATTTATTTGACAGAGAGAGACACAGAAAGAGAGGGAGCACAAGCAGGGGAAGTGGGAGAGGGAGAAGCAGGCTTCCTGCCATACAGGGAGCCCGACGTGGGGCTCAATCCCAGGCCCATAGGATCGTGACCGGAGTTGAAGGCAGACACTTAACGACTGAGCCACTCAGGTGCCCCCCCCCGTATTTTTAATATAAGCAGTGCTATAGCATTAAATAATCTTTCAAAACATGATTTTCACTATCATAGTCTAAAGTTTTTTGCATGTAAAATTTAAGTTGTTTTTTTAGATCTAAAATCTAAAAATCTTTTAAAAAAATCTGAATCTGTTTCAAAGGTAAATCTTTTTTTCTCCAGGTATTTTCCTAAGGACCTAGTTTCAAAACCTTGCATTACTCTGAACTCCTTCGCTTTTTTCCTTGTGGGAAGTCATCTGAATTGACTTGATTCTGAATCAAATCTGAATTCTATCACTGAATCCTAAAAATTCTTTCCTTTCTATCTGACTATCATCAGCCTAGGCCAGGCTCTTGTTTCTTCTGTTCTAGACTATTGAAGTAGTTGCCTCGGCCTGCGCGACCATCTCGAACCGGGACTGAGGGTAAGGGAATGAGGAAAAAAGACAAAGAGACAAAGTATGGGAGCGGGAGGAACACAAAGGATGATGTCCAGACTGTGCTCAGCTTTATTCAAGAGTGCACCTTCTTATATAGTGTGTGAAAAACAAGTCCAAAAAACGATTACACCTGGGAGTCACGTGGCACACGTTCTAGGAATTTGTTCTTAACACATCAAAACAAGCTCCCCTCATCAC
>JAQQSY010005119.1:0-11872 GCA_028646535.1 Procyon lotor | reverse complement strand
TGTCAGGCTCCATGCTGGGTGTGGAGTCTGCTTGAGATTTTTCTCTCTCTTCTCCCTTAGCCCCTACCCCCACTCATACACACTCTCTCTCTAAATAAATAAATACAATATTTTTTTAAAGAATATAATGCAAAATACTATTAAAAACTTTCAAACAAGGTAGTCCAATATTTTGGAGGAGTAGGAGATCTTAGTTTCATCTCTTCCCAGGAATTCAGCTAGGTAGCTATTAAATCGTTCTGAGCACCTGTGAACTCAAATGGAGATCTGTGAAAAGAATTGCTCCAACTCTACAAATAGAAAAGTGACTTTTGCAATGTAAGAGGTATGGTGAAGTGAATCTGAGTCAATATATCATTAGATAAAACACAGGGAGAGAGAGCTTCCATAAGGCAGCACCAGAAAGTGATACAGCAGTGGGGCACAAAATCAGAACTTCTGGAAGTCTAATCCAAGGGATGTCCTTGCCTGAAAAGTGTTCAGGTGCCAAAGCAAGGTCGAATTCTAGTTGATACAGGATGGTCCAAGATCCCTGGGGTCACAGGAAAACTGGGAGTGCTTGAGTGCAGCAGTCTTCCTAGGGTCAGAGTGGGAAGGTGGCTACAATCAGTGAAACAAGGAGTGGGCTTTTAGCTCAGGTTTGCCATAAACCACAAACCATAGCATGGTCAAGCAATTGTTCTCCAAGCAGGGACCCTATTAGTAGTAGAACCATAGCAAGACCCTCCTTCATCCCTCATATGGATGCATACCACAGGAGTCTACAGGGTTCAGAGATTTGAAGTGGTGTCATGTGCTTGAGACAGAAATTCTTGGTCACAGGCTGGGTGAGCAGAGTGTGGAGAGAGACCAGGGAGACAGGAGTGACTGTTTTTCTTTGAGGGCACATTGAGGAGTGGGACCTTGAGCTCATCACTCTGGGCCTAGAGATTGGAAGGCTGCCATTTTCATTCTCATCCCATAAAGGAGCACAGAAAGCCTTTAGGGAACAAAAACCACATAAAGAAATCTGACCTCTGGCAAGGGTGGTACAATTTCACTCAGGGCAAAATAATCCCGAGAATCAACACAACAAGCCCCTCCTCCAGAAGATCAGCAGGAACATCCAGTTAAGACCAAGTTTACCAATCATAGAGAACTGCAAAACTCCAGTTTTAAGGGAAAATAGTATATAGAATTCATGTATTTTTTGGGTTTTTTCCCCCATGATTCTTGTCTTTTAATTTTAATTTTCTTCTCTTTTTTTAAAAGAGAAAGAAATTTCTTCTCTAATTTTAATCTAATCTGATTCACAGGGTATCAGATTAGATAAAAAACAACAACAACAATCTTTCTTATTTTATCAACTCTTTTTTTTTACTCTTTTTCAATTTACATTTTTACACTAACATTCTATCTTTTCATTTAATTTAATTTTATTTTTGTATGTATATGTTTTTTTCTTTCCTTACAATTTTGGAATGCAGTTTCTTCTAACAAACAGACCAAAATACACACAGAATCTAGCATATCACTCTGTTCTCTTCACCTGTCTTGTCATATTCTCTCTTTTTCTTTTTCTTTTTTTTAAGTGTCTTTAATGTTCATCTTCACAGTTACTTTCTAACCTTTCAATGTATTTAATTTTATTTGTGTTTGTGTGTGTGTGTGTGTGTGTATAGATAGAGAGAGAGAGAGAGAGAGAATTTTGAGATGTAGTTTCTTCTACAAACCAACTAAAATACACTTAAGATATAGTATATTGTTTAGTTCTGTTCACCTATCTGTTTATAGTTCCTTTTTCCTCTTTTTTATCCTTTAATTCTCATTTTTACAGTCACATTCAATCCTTCCATTGTATTTAATTTTATTTTTGTACAAATAAAAGTTTTTCTTCCTTACAATTTTGGGATCTAGTTTTCTAACAAACAGACCAAAATACCCACAGGATCCAGTATATTGCTCTGTTCTGTTCACCTGTTTGATTCTATTCTCTCTCTTTTTCAAACTTTTTATTTTTATTTTTTCAGTTTATGGTCTCTTCTGAAATGTTTAGTGTATATTTCTTTGGGGTTGTTGTTGCCATTTTAGTATTTTGTTCTCTCATTCATCTATTCTTCTCTGGACAGAATGACAAAACAGAAAAATTCATCTCCAATAAAAGAGAACAAGAGAAAAAAAGAGAGAGAGAGAGAGAGAGAACAAGAGGTAGTACAGACTGTCATGGACCTAATCAGCATGACTACAAGTAAGATGTTGGAATTAGAGTTCAGAATAATGATTATAAGGATACTAGTGAGCTTGAAAAAAAGCATAGAAGACACAAGAGAATCCTTTTCTGGAGAAATAAAAGAACTAAAATCTAATCAAGTCAAAATTTAAGAAGTTTTAATGAGATGCAATAAAAACTGGAGGCTCTAATTTCTAGAAGGCAAGAGAGAGAATTAGTGATATAGAAGACAAAATGATGGAAAATAAAGAAGCTGAGAAAAAGAGAGATAAACAACTACTAGATCAAGAGGGGAGAATTTGAAAGATTAGTGATACCATAAAGTGAAATAATATTAGAATAATTGGTATCCCAGAAGAAGAGGAAAGAGAAAGAGAGGGGCAGAAGGTATGTTGGAGCAAATTATCCTGGAGAACTTCCCTAATCTGGGGAAAGAAAGAGGCATTCAAGACCAGGAGGAAACAAAACAAAACAAAACACCTCAAAATCAATAAAAATAGGTCAGTATCCTGACATATAATTGTGAAACTTGCAAATATCAGAGACAAAGAGAAAATCCTGAAAACAATTCTGTACAAGAGGTCCGTAACCTACAAGGGTAGAAATATTCGACTAGAAGAAGACCTATCCATAGAGACCTGGTAGGCCAGAAAGGACTGGCATGATATATTTAGGGTGCTAAATTAGAAAAAATATGCATCCAAGAATACTTTCTCCATGCCATTCAAAATAGAAGGAGTGATAAGACACTTCCAGGACAAACAGAAATAAAAGAATGGGTGTCCACTAAACCAGCCCTGCAAGAAATATTAAAAGGGATACTTTAAGCAAAGAGAGAGCCCCAAAGTCACATAGACCAGAAAGGAACAGAGACAATGCACAGAAACAGTGAGTTTACAGGTAAACTAATTAATATCTTAATATTAAGTGACACTAAATTAATATCTTTCAGTAATTACTCTGAATGCAAATGGGCTAAATACCTTAATCAAAAGACACAGGGTATCAGATTAGATTAAAACAACAAACAAACAAGATGCATTGAAATGCTGTCTGCAAGGCATTCATTCTAGACCAAAGACACCTCCAGATTTAAAGTGAGAATGTGGAAAACCATTTGTCATGATAATGGATATCAAAAGAAAACTGGTGTGGCATTCCTTTTATCAGACAAATTAGATTCTAAACCAAAGACTGAAAAATGATGAAGGACACTATATCATAATTAAAGGGTCTATCCAATAAGAAGATCTAAAAATTGCAGCTATTTATGCCCCTAACATGGGGGTAGCCAATTATATAAACCAATTAATAACAAAATTAAATAAACACATTGGTGATAATAATACAATAATTGTAGGGGATTTTAACACCCCACTGATCATTTAAGCAGAAGATCAACAAGAAAACAAGGGCTTTGAATGACACATCAGACCAGATGGACTTCACAGATAAATTCAGAGCATTCCATCCTAAAGCAACAGAATATACATTCTTCTCAAATCTATCTGGAACATTCTCCAGAATAGATCACAAAATGGATCATAAATCCTGTCTCAACTGGTACTAAAAGATTGGGATCATTCCCTGCATATTTTTGGACCATAGTGCTTTAAAACTGGAACTCAGTAACAGGAGAAAATTTGGAAAAAAACTCAAATACATGGAGGCTAAAGAGCTTCCTACTAAAGAATTAATAAGTCAACCAGCAAATTAAAGAATTAAAAAAAATCATGGAAAAAATGATTTTGAGCACCCCTGTTCAAAATCTTTGGGATACAGCAAAGGAGATCCTAAGAGGGAAATATATAGCAGTAGAAGCCTTTCTCAAGAAACAAGAAAAGTCTCAGATACACAACCTAACCTTACACCTAAAAGAATTAGAGAAAGAAAGCAAATACAGCCTAAACCTAGTAGGAAAAGAGAATTAATAAAGATTAGAGCATAAATCAATGAAATAGAAACCAAAAGAACAGTCGAACAGATCGATGAAACTAGTAGAGGGTTCTTTGAAAGAATTAATAAAATTGATAACCCTTAGCCAGACTTATCCAAAAGAAGAGAGAAAGAATCCAAATAAATAAAATCATGAATGGAAAAGGAGAGATCATAAACAACACCAAAGAAATACAAGCAATTTTAAGAACATAGTATAAGCAAATATATGCCAACAAATTAGGCAATTTGGAAGAAAAGGATGCATTACTAGAGATGAATAAACTACCAAAACTGAAACAGGAAGAAATAGGAAGCCTGAACAGACCCATAACCAGCAAGGAAATTGAAGTAGTAATAAAAAATCTCCCAAGAAACAAGGCCAGATGGCTTACCAGGGGAATTTTACTAAACGTGTTTTTTTAAGATTTTACTTATTGATTTGAGAGAGAGAGAGACAGAGATTGCGAGAGAGAGCAAAAACAGGGAGGATAGGGAGAAGCAGGTTCTCCTCTCAGTAGAAAGCCTGACATGGGGCTTGGTCCCGGGACCAGGATCATAAGCTGAGCTAAAGGCAGATACTTAACTGACTGAATCACCAAGGAATCCCCCTACCAAACATTTAAGGAAGAATTAATACCTATTCTTATGAAACTATTTTAAAAAATAGAAATGGAAGGAACACTGCCAAACTCTTTCTATGATGCCAGCTTTACCTTGATCCCACAACCAAAGACCAAATCAAAAATGAGAATTACAGACTAGTATCCCTGAGGAACACGGAAGCAAAAGTTCTCACCAAAATACTAGTCAATAGGGCCCAGCAGTACATTAAGAGGATTATTCCTCATGACCAAAGGGATTTATTCCTGAGCTACAAGGGTGGTTCAACAGCTTCAAATCAATCAATGTGATACACTACATTAGTAAAAGAAAGGACAAGAACTATATTATCCTCTCAATAGATGTAGGAAATCATTTGACAAAGTAAACATACTTTCTTGATTAAAACATTTTACAGCATAAGGAGGGAAATACCTCAATATCATAAAATATCATAAAAGCTATCAAGTAACTCCAGCAGTGAATATATTCACAATGGGGAAAAACTGAGAGCTTTTCCCCTACGGTCAGGAACATGGTATGGATGTCCACTATCACTACTCTTGTTCAAAATAGAACTAGAAATCCTAGTCTCAGCAATCAGACAACAAAAAGAAATAAAATGCATCTGAATTGGCAAAGAAGTCAAACTCTTACTGTTCACAGATGACAGGATATTCTGTATGGAAAACCCTGAAGACTGACCTCAAAATTGCTAGAACTCATACAGGAATTCAGTAAAGTGGCAAGATATAACATCAATGCACAGAAATCAGTTGCATTTCTATACACTAACAATAAGACAGAAGAAAGAGAAATTAAGGAATCTAACCCATTTACAATTGCGCACACGCACACACACACACACACACACACACACAGACACACACACACACACACACATACCTAGGAATAAACCTTAACCAAAGAGATAAAGGATCTGTATTCTGAAAACTATAAAACACTCATAAAAGAAATTGAGGAAGAAAAAACAAAATGGAAAAATATCCATATCCATGCTCATGGATTGAAGAACAAATATTGTTAAAATGTCTATGCTATCTAGAGCAATCTATACATTCAATGCAAACCCTATCAAAATATCATAAACTTTTTTCACAGAGCTGGAACAAATAATACTAAAATTTGTATTGAATGAGAAAGAGTCTAAGTATCCAAAGGAATATTGAAAAGGAAAATGAAAGCTGGTCACATCACAATTCTGGACTTCAGGCTCTATTACAAAGCTGTCATCATCAAAACCAGTAAGGTCTTGTCAAGTACTAATAAGGTACTGACACAAAAATAGAAAATAGAACAGAACAGAGAACCCAGAAATGAACCCTCAACTCTACGGTCAAGTAATCTTCAACAAAGCAAGAAAGAATATCCAGTATGAAAAAAAGTCTCTTCAACAAATGGTGTTGGGAAAATTGGACAGCCACATGCAAAAGAATGAAACTGGACCGTTTCCTTATATCACACACAAAAATAGACTCAAATGGATAAAAGACCTAAATGTAAGACAGGAACCCATCAAAATCCTAAAGGAGAACGCAGGCAGCTACTTCTCTGACCTTGGCTACAGCAAGGTGTTCTTACTAAACACATCGCCAAAGGCAAGAGAAACAAAGGTAAAAAATGAACTATTGGGACTTCATCAAGATGAAAAGCTTCTGCACAAGAAAGGAAATAGTCAACAAAACCAAAAGTCAACCGACAGAATGGGAAAAGATATTTTAAAATGACATATCAGATAAAGGACTAGTATGCAAGATCTATCAAGAGCTTATCAAGCTCAGCATCCAAAGAACAAATAATCCAGTCAAGAAATGGGCAGAAGTCATGAACAGGCATTTCTCCAAAGAAGACATACAACAGACACATGAAAAGAAAAGAAAAAAAAATCTCTACATCACTTGGCCTCAGGGAAATACAAATCAAAACCACAGTAAGATACCACCTCACATTAGTCAGAATGGCTAAGATTAATAAGTCAGGAAATGACCAATTTTGTCAAGAATGTGAAGAAACGGGAACCCTCTTGCACTGTTGGTAGGTTGCAAACTAGTACAGCCACTCTGGAAAACAGTATGGAGATTCTTCAACAAGTTGAAAATAGAGATACCCTGCAACTTAATTACACTACCAGGCACTACTGGGTGCCAACTGCACCCAGTGTTTATAGCAGCAATATCCACAGTAGCCAAACTATGGAAAGAGCCCAGATGTCCATTGACAGATGAATGGATAAAAAAAAAAGGTGGTATTTATATCTGTACCTATCTATATATATAGATGTAATATATATATATATAATGGAAATCTACTCAGCCATCAAGAAAATGAAATCTTGCTGTTTGCAAGGGCATGGATAGAACTAGAGGGTATTATGCTAAGTGAAATAAGTCAATCCGAGAAAGACAATCATATGATCTTACTCATATATGGAATTTAAGAAACAAAACAGAGGATCATAGGGGAAGAGAGGAAAAAAATAAAACAAGATGAAATTTAGAGAAGGGGACAAATAGGAAACAAACTGAGGGTTGCTGGAAGGGAGGGAGTCAGGGTAGGGAAGGCAAACATTAAGGAGGTCAGATGATGTAATGAGCAATGGGTGTTATATAAGACCAATGAACCACTGATCTCTACCACTGAAATTAATAATATATTATATATTAACTGAATTAAAATAAAAAAGACTAATGCACTAAAAAAGTTTCAAAAAAGGTATAGTGAATATCTAAAATATTGCAGTTGATACTAGATGCTTAAAACTTAATAGATAGAATGGATTTTAAAGTTTTGATCACGTATTGGTTTTAAAGGTAAGAGACATAACAAAAATCTGCCAATCCATTAGTGTTTGTTAGTGAGATGACATTTATTTGCTTATTATAAATGTAAACTGTAATTGCTCCTTGGATATACATCAATTCCCAGGAAAAATATAGTGTGTTAAGGATTTAAAATATAGAATCCATCAGAGTATTAAGTCTCATGAGATGCATAATAAACAGGAATTCACAGAGTAGATTGTGAGCAGATGGCCAGAGGTGTATAGTGTGCATGGAAAGGGAAAATTATCAGAGAAAACAAGGGTGAAACAAATATTTGAAGGAAAAAAAATAGTCAGAAGTATCAAATTTTGCCATGAAATCAAGAAAACTGAAGTCTGAAGAGTGTTTATTGAATTTTTATAGTAGAAACTTAGCAAGTGTATTTTCAGTGAGGTAATAAGGTCAAAATTCAGGTTAGAATAAAACACTGAGTTAATAGGAGGTACTAATCTTGAAACTCATAGTGTAGGCTTTCCACTCAGACAACTTTTGGAGAAATATGTGAAGGCATGTCAAAGAAATTTAATGTCAAAATAGCATATTTTATGGAAGGAAGAAATTTAAAAATATTTATATGCAGAAAGGACGAAACAAATGTAGAGGAAGATATTAGAATATATTTAATGACATAAGAATGTTGCATATTTAGGAAGAGAATGAGATGAAAATAAAAGATAAAAGAGAAATTGTTTGTTATAAGGTTGAATATCATTTTCCTTGACTTAGGTAGTTGTAAGGGTGGTTTCATATACAGAAAAAGTCGAAGGCAAACATATCTAACATAAGAGCATTAGTAACTGACAAACTCTGTTGTCTTTGTGAAATTAGAAGCAAAGTCATATTAAAAGATGGAGACAAGCTAGGATATTTGAGAAGAATAAAAAGAATAAGGAATAAATTTCCTGTCAAATGTCAAAAAGGAGAAAAGACTTGTGTGGCATTATGAGTTAATAAGAGAAATTTTTTTTTTAATGTGCTTTGCACCCAAGCCTGTTGTGATTGGGGGATACACCCTATGTGGGTAGGCAGATAAATGTTTCCAATAATATACCTAATTTAATGTTCTTAGACTTGAGCCAATTAATAAGCATTATATTCTTTTAGAAATGGAAGCATTAGTCATCCACAAAGGTCCATCTCAAATTAATGACTCATAAGTTAAGTGTAAAGCTCTTCAGCACCAAGCTTAATCGAATATTCCTCTTAGGATTTCATTTTCAGTCAGATAACTCATCCCTAATTCAATCGGTCGACTAACAAGGATTTTTAAATATTAAATGCATACATAACACTAATCTTCGGGGAAGTATAGGAAAATCTTAAGAAACTATCTTCACCTTCAAGATTCTTAGATTCCGAAGCAATACATAATATAAGAACAAATGAAAAATAAGTCAGTAAATATATTCCAAAATTAATAATTGGAGTAATTTTAAATTGATGTAGAAGTAAATTCAAGTGTAAATATTTGAAGCACTTATTAAACTATGGAGTATAAAAAAAAAATAAAAAATAAACTATGGAGTATGAACTGAATTCTTTGAATTGAAGTACCTTATAGCATAGTTTAGAAGAAAAAGTTAACATACTTTAATTATTTTTTAACAATAAGAATAAAAAAAAACAAACAATAAGAATCAACACTTATCAAGTGACAAATGACAAAGAAAATATTTATGGCATAATCTGAATAATGTTGGAATCGGTAGTAGTTGATGAAATATTTAAATATGTTTAATATTTCAGAAGAGTATGATATATAAGTAATTAGATAAAAGCAGAGATTTGAAAAAAAAAGAAAAGAAAAGAAAGAAAAAAGAAGTACTTGAGTACTTCTTTCTTTTAGGGAAACCCAGTAGCTGCATTCATATGGTTTTAGTTCTACCAACTATAATTGGATTAACTGAATGGATTCCCATGTATAACCAATACTGCATTTCCAACGACCCTTGCTCATGATAAGCTACTGCATCCCATATTACCACTCTCTCACTAAAGAAAATGTATAAGGTAGACTGATTGTAAAGTTAAACTATTAGAATCAGACCTATCAATACAGAGAACAAACTGATAGTTGCCAGAAGGACATGGGTGAGAGGAATGAGCCAAATGAATGAAGGGAAGTGGGAGATACAGGATTTCAGTTATGGAATGAGTAAGTCATAGGAACAAAAGGTACAGTGTAGGGAATATAGTCAATGATATTATAATGGTGTTGCATGGTGACGGATTGAAGCTATGCTTGTGGTGAGCATAGCATAATGTATAAAGAAAATGGATTACTGTGTTGCGCATAGTACAGTGTGCATTGTGTGTAACATTGTGTGGTTAACTAATGTAATGTAATGTAACTAATATAACTAGTTATGTAATATTGTGTGTCAACAATATGCAAATTAAAAAACTTTTTAAAGGAAGCATTACATTATAATTAACAGGACGATTGTCAGCAAGTAGAGGGAGAACATAAAGCACTATTTGGAATATGCCTTTTAGTAAAAGAGACTTGATGGGAAGGCAACATGAGTAAAGGCATCATCATCATATAGGACTAAGGTGAAAATTGTAAACTATTTATGTAACAGTAGTGATATTCAGGCATATGGTCCATTTTGGAGGAGTTAAAAATAAAATTGATTAGTTAAGAGCGGAATAGATACGGATGGCTTTGAAAGTCAGTGAGAGATTAGATCTAAAGTTGTTAAAATGAGAAAGCCAAGGGATGCCAGTGTGGCTCAGTTGTTTAAGCATCTGCATCTGGCTCAAGTCATGATCCCTTGGTCCTGTAATGAAGTCCAACTTTAGGCTCCTTGCTCATCAGGGAGTCTTATTCTCCCTCTGCCTACCACTACTCTTGCTTGTGCTCTCTCCCTTTCTTTCTGACAAATAAATAAATAAATAAAATATAAAGATTAGGAGACCTATAAAATATTTTGGAGTAAGGGAGTGATAAGAGCGGTATTATCAGAGAATCTACCAAATTTTAGGGTAAAGAAAATTTTAAAGGTAATCAACTGGAGCATCTGGGTGGCTCAGTCATTAAGGATCTGCCTTTGACTCAGGTCATGATCCCAGCGTCCTGGGATCGAATCCTGCATTGGACTTCCTGCTTGATGGAAGCCTGCTTCTCCCTCTCCCACTCCCCCTGCTTGTGTTCCCTCTCTTGCTCTCTCTCTCTTTCTCTCTTTCTCTCTCTCTCTCTCTCTAGCTCTCTATCTCTGTGTCAAATAAATAAAAATTGTTTTTTTAAAAATAAATAAAGAGTGGTGAGAGTGGGCATCCTTGTCGTGTTCCTGATCTCAGAGGGAAGGCTGTCAACTTTTCCCCATTGAGAATGATATTTGCTGTGGGTTTTTTATAGATAGATTTGATGTTGAGGAATGTTCCTTCTACCCCTATACTTTGTAGAGTTTTAATCAGGAACGGATGCTGAATTTTGCCAAACGCATTTTCTACATCAATCGAGAAGAACATGTGGTTCTTCTCTCTTCTCTTATTGATCTGTTCTATCACATGGATTGATTTGCAAATGTTGAACCACCCTTGCATCCCAGGGATAAATCCCACTTAGTCATGATGAATAACCTTTTTAATGTGCTATTGGATCCTGTTAGCTAGGATCTTGTTGAGAATCTTGGCATCCATATTCATCAGGGATATTGGTCTGAAATTCTCCTTTTTGGTAGGGTCTTTGCCTGGTTTCGGGATCAGGGTAATGCTGGCTTCATAGAAAGAGTCTGGAAGTTTTCCTTCTGTTTCTATTTTTTGAAACAGTTTCAGGAGGATAGGTATTATTTCTTCCTTGAAAGTTTGGTAGAATTCCCCAGGGAATCCGTCTGGTCTGGACTCTTGTTTTTTGGGAGGTTTTTGATCACTGCTTCAATCTCATTTTTAGATATTGGTCTATTCAGGTTGTCAATTTCTTCCTGTTTCAGTCTTGGAAGATTGTGTGTTTCCAGGAATGCATCCATTTCTTCTAGGTTGTTTAGAAGTCCTAGCAACAGAAGTCAGACAACAAAAAGAAATAAAAGGTATCCGAATTGGCAATGAAGAAGTCAAACTCTCTCTTCACAGACATGTTACTCTATATGGAAAACCCAAAAGACTCCACCCCCAAACTACTAGAACTCATACAACAATTCAGTAATGTGGCAGGATACAAAATCAATGCACAGAAATCAGTTGCTTTCCTAAACACTAACAATGAAACTGTGGAAAGAGAAATTAGGGAATCTATTCCATTTACGATAGTACCAAAAACCATAAGTTACTTGGGAATAAA
>JAQQSY010005118.1:0-11872 GCA_028646535.1 Procyon lotor | reverse complement strand
CTGGGGAGACAGGAGGCCTGCTTGCCTCCCCCTGCCCCTGATCTCCTTCTCCACAGCCCTGCCTCCCCCTGCCCCTGGTCTGCTTCTCCACAGCCCTGCCTCCCTCCTGCAGTGAGAGGTGCCCTCCCTCCCCCTGTCTCTCCTGCACCCCTGCCCCCAGCAGTGTCCTTCTCCTCCTCTGTCCCTCTCTGTCCTCTGTGCCTTTCACTGCTCCCTTCCTCACTCTCAGCTTCTCTCCCTCTGATCTGTCTGGGCTCTGCCATTTCTTTCCCAGCTCAGTCTGTCTCTAGTTTCTTCCCCCCACCCCCCACCGCCCCCTATGGCTCAGAGCTGGGGCTGCAGAGGGAGGGGATGTGGGGTTCCCTTCAATGCCAGAGGACTCTGGCCTTGTGACTAGGGCTCTGAACTGCTGGGTCACACACACACACACACACACACACACACACACACACACACACACACACAGAAGCCTCTCTGTGCACACTTCTCTGCTGTCTTCTCAACCTGGCCCCATGTCCAGGATCTGTCTCGGGGCTCGGGGTCCATGGCTTTCCCACCCCCTGAACCTGGGTCCAACCTGTGTCTCTGAGTCCCTGTCTGTCTCTGCTACTGATAAGGGAACAGAAGGCTGGCTGAGGACAAAACACAAGCTGACAGCCGCAACCTCCCCCCACCCCCACTCTCAGGTGGGACCTGTGTGACTTTTTTTAGGTGTCTCCCAACTCTCTTATTGTTAATACATTGCTAGAGGGAAAAACCTTGACAGTATCCGGTATCCTGTAGGTCTTCTTTAGCATATGAAAGTTCTATTGAAATCTTCCTTTTTCCTTACCTCCCCCAACCCCATTTAACCTGCCACCCCTCACAACCTTGGGGCAGCCACTCATTCTGCCAGGGGTCCTGTCCCCTTGCTTTAATAAAAATCACCTTTTTGCACCAGAGATGTCTTAAGAATTCTTTCTTGGTCATTGGCCCCGGACCTCACCTAATATTCTGAAATTTCATCGTTTGGTGCCCGACGAGAGGCTTGGAGTCTTTACTTCTGGACTCTGAGTTTAGGTGCAAAATTGGTGAGTACTTTCTCTCCTCTTCCTTACTCTCATTTCAGGGGCTTTTCAAAGAGTATGGTCTTATTAGAACACTTTTATGTCGATTGCTCAGGTTGTAAACTTCTAGCCCATGTCTCCTTTACGGGGAGGAGAAAGTCTGCCTTTTGGCTGGAAGTCAGTACACCAACCCACCAACCGGAATGGTAATAAGACCCAGAAACTTGATGCCTTCTCTTTATTCCTGTTCTTACACAAAGTAGCGTGTTTGGGCATGGGGCAGCCCCCTGAATCATCAGGACAGCTGCCAATCTTAAGACCCCCATGTGAGATTTATTCCTGATGGATCTAAGGGGCTCCCCTCCACATCCCTGCTCTAGCTGCTTCTGGCCGCAGGACCTCCCCTGGGAGCCGGCCGAAACCAGTACCCGATTGAATTAAAACCCAACTGGGGACCATTTACTAGGGAAGTTGGCTGTAAGGACCACACGTGTTGGAATGTCACTTAGACTGTGATGGATTTCAATCTTTACTGTTTCTGGTCAGTGTCCTCTACTAACTACTTAAAGCTACAAAGTTGGGTAATTTCCCTGTGAAAAACTTTTCTAGTACTTTCCATGGGTTAAAATGGCAGGGCAGTACACAACCTTCAGGACAGATGATAGCTCCGCACAGCATGGCACAGTATTTTAGTCTCTTCACCGAGCACCCATCTGTAGCCTAGGGGAGGGACGCCGGCACCCTTCCAGGGCCTTTTATGGCAGAAATGCCTTCACGGGAAGGCAGGATTGATCAGTATCAATGTCTTGCTTAAGGGACATGTTCGGTGTCCCCTGCACCATGGCTCCTCCTGCCTTCACTGTCAAAGGGCAAGAAGAGCACCCCTTGGACCTAACCCCTCCCACTCCAGATTTCGCCTCGTGTCTCAGGTGAAAACTGAAAGTGGGGTGGGCCCAGGTGGAACGTAAATCAATATTTGAACTAAGTTAAGTTTGTTGGTTTAATTAAGATAAACAGGTCTTTTAAGCTATCAGCAGTAAGCGTGAAACTTTTATTCTATCACGGTTTGCTGAAGGTCAAATAAGCTCATATTATCTCTGGAATTTGTTAACTAAAAGATGACGAAACTGATGGTTAATTGTCAGTCTCTGAAGTTTTCATCGGTGATTGTTGAAATAGCTTTCAGTCTTTGGTAAACCGGAAACTTTAAGATTTTGTTTGGATGATAAGTGGAATTAAATTTATTGGACATCTGCATCTTTTTCAAATAGAATAAGGTGCTAATTTCATTAATTACTGGACATAGGTTTGTGCTTTTGACTTTTTTTTTAAGATTTTATTTATTTGACAGAGAGAAACACAGCGAGAAAGGGAACACAAGCAGAGGGAATGAGCGGGAGAAGCAGGCTTCCTGCTGAGCAGGGAGCCCGATGTGGGGCTCGATCCCAGGATTCTGGGATCATGACCTGGGCGGAAGGCAGATGCCCAACGACTGAGCCACCCAGGCACCCCTTGACTTCTTATTGCAAAGAACTAAGGATATTTAAATCTGTTGGTAAACCTGTTTTCTGCTTAATGGATTCACAAAGTTGCCATTTCTGTTGAAACAGTTCACAAATGGTTACTCCTTAGTCTTCACTGGAGATTAAGGTTTGTAAAGAATACAAAATTCTAAACGACTAATGGGAATGCATTTTTGTTGAAGGTAAAAGGTAATTTTGTCCTAAATAAGATGGTTGTTTGGAAAGATAGCTTGGGACAAAAACCAGAATGCAAAGGAAAGTAGAAGCTTTGTGATGGAAAAATTTGGAAAGGAATTTTAGATGTGGTGAGGACAAACTAAGATTAAAAAAAACTGATATTAAAATACACTGGTATAAGATTGAAAGTCTTTCTCTCTGTTCAAAAAGACAAGGTTTTCTTGGGGCACCTGGGTGGCTCAGGTCATGGTCTCAGGGTCCTGAGATCAAGCAAGCCCCGCATCGGGCTCTCTGCTCAGCGGGGAGCCTGCTTCCTCCTCTCTCTCTGCCTGCCTCTGCCTACTTGTGATCTCTCTCTCTGTCAAATAAGTAAATAAAATCTTAAAAAAAAAAAAAAGTTTTGGAGCACCTGGGTGGCTCAGTCGTTAACCATCTGCCTTAGGCTCAGGTCATGATCCCGGAGTCCTAGGGATCGGGCTCCCTGCTCTGTGGGGAGCCTGCTTCTCCCGCTACCATTTCCTCTGCTTGTGTTCCCTCTCTCTCTGTGTTTCTCTCAGTCAAATAAATAAAATCTTTAAAAAAAAAAAAAGTTTCATCTTCAAGGAGTCATATAAAGGACTTCGAGGGCAAATGCAGGTATTCAATATATTAAAAATCCTAAAACTGAAATAGGTAAGAATTTCCAGAATTAACTAAATCTGCATTGAAACTAAACCATTGAACTAATAACATGGGACTAAATAAACTAAAAGATTAGTGTTGTGACTCTTGTTTAAAACGTTGCTGGCTCTCTAATGTTTGCTCTTCCAGACTAAGAAAATTTTTATTTTTTTATTTCTTTTATTTTTTTTAAAGATTTTATTTATTTATTTAACAAAGAGAGATCACAAGTAGGCAGAGGCAGGCAGAGGGAGAGGGAGAAGCAGGCTCCCCACTGAGCAGAGAGCCCAATGCAGGGCTAGATCCCAGAACCCTGAGATCATGACCTGAGCTGAAGGCAGAGGCTTTAACCCACTGAGCCACCAGGTGCCCCCAGACTAAGGAAACTTTTACTATGATATCTATGACTTACAGAAATGTAAAAATACTCACTTTTAAAACAAATCAAAACATTCAACTTTTCTCTCTACCTGAACCCTCTCAAATTCAAAAGGTCTCAGTAAGTATTCCTTCTTCCATGGCAATCTTAGTTATTTGCATCAGTTCAATAAGAATGTATTCTCCTTTGGGGCGCCTGGGTGGCTCAGTGAGTTAAAGCCTCTGCCTTCTGCTCAGATCATGATCTCAGGAACCTGGGATCGAGCCCCACATCGGGCTCTCTGCTCAGTGGGGAGCCTGCTTCCCCCATCTCTCTCTGCCTGCCTCTCTGCCTACTTGTAATCTCTCTGTCAAATAAATAAAATCTTAAAAAAAAAATACTCTTCACAGTGTAGGGATAGAAGGAACATACCTCAATACCCTAAAAGCCATCTATATAAAACCCACAGTGAATATCATTCTCAATCAGGAAAAACTGAGAGCTTTTCCCCAAGGTCAGGAACACGGCAGGGCCATCCACTATCACCACGGCTGTTCAACATAGTACTAGAAGTCCCAACCTCAGCAATCAGACAACAAAAAGAAATAAAAGGCATCCCTAGTTGACAAAGAAGTCAAATTCTTAATCTGAGCAGATGACATAATACTCTATGTGGAAAACCCAAAAGACTCTACCCCAAAATTGCTAGAAGACATATAGGAATTCAGCAAAGTGGCAGGATATAAAATCAATGCACAGAAGTCAGTAGCATTCGTATACAGGAACGATGAGACAGGAGAAAGAGAAATTAAGGAATTGATCCCATTTACAATTACACTCAAAACCATAAGATATCTAGGAGTAAACCTAATCAAGGAGGCAAAGGATCTGCACTCAGAAAACTATAGAACACTCATGAAAGAAATTGAGGAAGACATAAAGAAATGGAAAAATGTTACACACTCATGAATTGGAAGAACAAATATTGTTTATGATTTAGGGTTTAAGACTTAGGGCTTAGAGGATAAAGTTCAAGGTCAAATTTGGGGTCTGGGTTCTTGCTGGGGTTTGGGTTTAGGGCCCATGACTCAGAGTTCTGGTTTAGAGTTTGGGTTCATGGTTCAGGGCTTGGTCCAGGGTTTATGTTCAGACTCCAGGCTTTGGGTTCCATTTCAGATTTGGGATTCTGGGTTACAGTTTGAGCTTTAATGTCGGTTAAGTTTCAGGGTCAAAGTTAGGGGTTAAGGTTAGATTTAGGGATGACACATTTTCTCCAGTGGTCATCATGGACACAAAATTTCTATCTGAAGTTTCTAAGTCTGAAATGTATTTCATCCGGGTGTCAGGGGCTGGCTTAGAATTTAGGATCCCAGGAACTCCGCATTGACAGCATTCTGGTCCTAGAGGCTCCCAGTCACCCAGACTGGGTGACTTTTTTCTTGGCCCAAACATACCCTGGGCAAAGAATGGTGAGCTGGTACCAAAGTTGGGCTGATTTCACAATGGTAGAGGTGTACAACTAAGTATCATGGAAATGTTCACAGAAAATGAACAAATAATTTTGTTGACTCCTGATTCTTCCACAATAACAAAGACCATGTTTCCAATAAAATCTGATAATGTTCCCTAGGGAGGACTATAGTACTCATTACCAGTACAAAAAAGAGGGCCTCCTCCCCTGGTTTAAACTAAGAATCAAAGCAGGATACTTCTTACTTTGTGTCAAAAACAAAATTTTATTATTTGGCTGTTCCAGTGTACAATTTGTGGAAGCACTGACAACATTTTCCATGCTCAAATCCTCAACAACACACGGGTAAAATGCAGGCAATGTTGTAATGCACTGCTCATTGGAATACCAAGTCCAAGGAGGGCTATTAGAAGCAATAAAAATATATCTAATATTAAACTCAGAAAAAGCACCCTTTGTGGGCACTTAATGAGGATCCCTAACCATAAGATCTAACATCTCATCCTATGGAATTCACCCCTAAAAATCATCAATAACAATAAACTGCTGACTACTGTATCCATCTCACCATTGACCTCTAAACTTGTAATACACACTCCAGCCACCGCTAGGGACACACTTCTCACCAGCAGAATGGGACTTGCCCACTCCCAGGGGACCAACTCTTACAGTGAAGCCAAAAAGACCCACTCCTTGGAACTTCCAGCCATTGGGACAAAGT
The DNA here is from genome assembly GCA_028646535.1 of Procyon lotor. Taxonomy (NCBI): domain Eukaryota; kingdom Metazoa; phylum Chordata; class Mammalia; order Carnivora; family Procyonidae; genus Procyon; species Procyon lotor. The sequence goes on along the minus strand of JAQQSY010005118.1, from coordinate 5,916 downwards.
CACAGAAACCACACCCAGAACTCAATAAATGACAGACATCACGTTAAGCAGATGTGGCAGATCACCATCACTCCCATGAAGTAACGCTACAGTGGACTCCAGATTTGTCCGCTTCCTGGGATTACATGGAGCACCGCATTCTTCCAATACCCCATCCTCAGAACAAAACCTTGAACTGTCCTCATCGGTCCTGCCTGAAGGCTCACAGTGAGCCCTGAGAAAGCCAGGCACCTCCTTGACAGCACTCAGCCCCTCACGACTATCCTAGCAGATGGAGGTACTGCTCTCCCTGACTTCTGTACCAACTAGAAAATACTTGGAACAAGTCTTGCCATACTCCATGCAAAGGCATATTCTTCATGTGCAAAATGATGGACGGTGAAACACCATGGACTCCCCGCGCCTTCATAAATGTAGGTAAATTGGAGATACAGCTTGGCCAGAGCTATTATCCCCAACCCCCTACACACACACACCCTTCCCTTGTGCACTCCAGACCAGTTTCTATCCACTTTGCTCATTCTCAGCCATTGTCTCTGCAGAATAGTACAGTAGTACTGAGGTGCCGGGACTGAGGTGCTAGGTACTAAGCCAGCACCTTGGACCCACTTACTATCAGAAATTAATAATCAATTTATTAACAGATGCATCCTAGAAGAACTTACTACCACAGCCATTAGAAAATCCTTTACAACAGAGGTCCTAACAACCTGTGCCAACCTCCACAGCTCCACTCCCTGGCTCCAGGGATTGGCTTATCCATGGGTACGTGATCTAGTCCCAGCCAATGAGGTGGCAAGAACCTTGGGTCTCGGCCTGCAGAGCCAAGCATGGGGTGGACTACCCAGGCAAGGGGCTTTTCCATCACGACTGCAGAAGTGGCCTAGGCCAGGCCCATGCCAGTGCCACAGAGGGCCCAAGAAGCCAGATGTTCCATAGCATTGCTGAGGGCTGAATCCGACTCATCCTGAAGCACACACATGCTAGATCCTCTGCTAACTCAGGAGAACCCTAAATGTGCTCATCATGGTCCTGGCCTGAACAAGATGAGGGTCTGCGGGGTATACAACCCACAAGATATACCCACCAGGCAACAGGGACATACTTAACCAAACAATATCTACATGGAATTCAACCACAGACAAATATCTTGTGGGAAGCTCAAGGCCTCCAGATAAATGCGGGGGAATTCCTGAGGCCTTAATTGTTGGCCAATCTCACTATCACCTTTTTATCCTTTCAAGTGGAGGGGCCGGGGTCAGGCAGAATAGATCCCAGTGTACTCCTACTCTGCTACTGGAAAAGAAGGGCCCTCTCTCCCATCATCCATCATGTTGCACATCTGGGGTGGGAGAAGCCACCACCCGTGGGCCAAATGGGACCTCACCCTGAATTCTGTACACCGAGTGTAGCTGGAACATTAGTTATGGGTGGTCTGTGGCTGCCTTCAAGCCACAATGCAAGAGTGGAGTCATTGTCAGAGAGACCACACGGATTGCAACAGTGGAGGGCTGTAGTAGGAGAGACGCTAGAGGAGGAGCCTATAAATCCGTCCTCCACTAGAGGGAGTGATGAGCTGCTCTGTGAGAGACGCGGGAAGGCATGGCAGTACAGCTCGCTGCCACTGGAGGCAGTGTTGAGCTACAGTGCGAGAGGTTGACAGGCAGGGCCGTGCGGGTTGCTGCCACCGGAGGCAGTGGTCAGAAGAAGTGTTAGACGCTGGAAGGCATGACAGTACAGATTTCCACAACTGGTGGCCATGCTGAGCTGCACTGTGAGAGATGCTGGAAGATGTGCCAGTACAGCTTGCCGCCCCTGGAGACAGTGGGGAACCGCAGTGGGAGATGCGGGAAGAAGTGGCAGTGCAGGCTCCCACCACTGGAGGCAGTGGTGAGCTGCAGTACAAGAGACGCCGGAATCCGTTGCAGTGCCGCTTGCCAACTCTGTGGGCTGTGCTGAGCTGCACTGTGACAGAGGCTGGAAGGAGAGCCAGTGCAGCTTGTCGGCACTGAGGGCAGTGATGAGGTGCTGCGTGAGAGACCCTGCAAGGGGAGGCAGTGGTGAGCTGTATAGTCTCTGTTCCCCAGGCTCGGGTGTGGCGGTAACAACCCGAGAGCCGCCCCCCCACCCCACCCCACCACCACCCCACCACCCCACCCCCGCCAAACTAGCATGTGCCCTGTGTCCCCGGGGTTGGTGGTAATGGGCTGCCAGGATTGTGCAGGAGGGTCCTCCAGGTGGGGGCCTGGAGGCTGGCAGAAACCAGACCCCACTGGTATTGCATTTGGAACCGATAAGTTGAGCGTTTTTTCGAAGAGTAATTTCACTTCTCCAAGAAGGACACTGGCTGGTCTACTTTAGAATGAATCTAATTACTACTTAAGAAACACACATGTGTCTTCCCTTCTCCCAGGAACTGGAGCAGGTGTGCAGGCCTTAGATGGGAGGTGCCTTCTTATCCCCACCTGACAACGCTTCTCCACTCTGGCTACACGAGACCTGAAGTTTTGAAATCAGCATCTGAGTCAGTCCTGCAGCTTGTCGCGGGACATCGGCGTTCAGAGAAAGCAGCAGGTACATTGGGCGCGATGTCACATCCATGTCAGGACTGGAGGTAAAACTTCTCTTTAACCCCAAACCTCCTGGGCTTTTCTCTTTTCTCTAGTTGAGCCACAAAGTAAAACTTAAGTAGCTGTCAGCGATCTGGATTCAGTGCAAGAGTTCCTTAGTTTCCCTGCAGGTAGAACGTTGCAGGGGATTCCCATTTGCTCTGTTCCTTTATTGCTTCCGAAGGCGTTTTGTACATCTCTTTCCTAGGAAATCACTTTGATTAGAAAGGGAAGACGAGATTTACTCTGTGTGTTTTTAACATGTAATTTGTTCCTTCATCTAACAGTGTTTTTTTCCATTCGGCCTAAGATATGGTGGAGCAGCCAGCATGTAGAGTTAGGTGGCTTTTTGTGGTCAGATACAGACTTGGATGATGTCTTGTCATTTTTCAAAGGTGGTGTTTCATAACTGATTAGTCATTTCATCCAAAGACTTACAACGACGGCAGAGGGAAAATTTAAAATGATTCCAAGTAGTTTTTACTGTTTAAAAGTTAAGCTTGACTTTCTAGTTTAACCAAGTGTATCTAGATATTTAAACGTGCTGCAATTTCTCTGTAGTTTCATTTGTGGTGAAGTCAGGAGAGTCTTTGGGAATTCTCCTGGATAGAGGCATGCTGGTAGCTTCAAGGGACTTGGTGTCAGGAGCCGTGGGGTGAATTTCTGGAACTCCTTGCCTGATGCTGGCTGAGACAGGTTATCAAACAATTTCCCTTTCACCTAAGGAAATTGCTGGCAGGTAAAATTGTGCTTAAAGCAGAACCCTCCTGCACTGTTGGTGGGCGTGCAGGCTGGTGTAGTCACTCTGGAAAATAACATGAAGGTTCTTCTGAAAGCTAAAAGTTGAACCACCCTAGGATCCAGCAGTTGCACTCCTAGGTATTTACCCAAAGGATACAAAAATGCAGATTCAAAGGGTACAAGCACCGTGATGTTTACAGCAGCATTATCAACAACAGGGAAACTAAGGGAGTCCTAATGTCCATGCACTGATGAATGGAGAAAGAAGATGTGGGAGATATACATACAATGGAATAGGACCCAGCTTCAAAAAACAATGAAATCTGGGGTGCCTGGGTGGCTCAGTGGGTTAAAGCCTCTGCCTTCAGCTCAGGTCATGATCTCGGGGTCCTGGGATCGAGCCCCACATCGGGCTCTCTGCTCAGCAGGGAGCCTGCTTCCCCTTCTCTCTCTGCCTGCCTCTCTGCCTACTTGTGATCTCTCTCTGTCAAATACATAAAATCTTTAAAAAAAAAAAAATGAAATCTTACCATATGCGAGGCTGTGGATGGATCTAGAATGGATCAAGCTGAGCAAAATCAGTAAGGAAAGACAAATACTCTATGACTTCACTCATACGGAATTTCAGAAAGAAAACAGATGAACATAGTGTGAGGGGGATATTGGCAAACGAGGAAACACTCACCCTGAAGAACAAACCGAGGGTTGCTGGAGGGCAGGTGCGTGGGGGGAAGGGGTGGATGGGTGATGGTTATTAGGGAGGGCACTTGTTGTGATGAGCACGGCTATGGTGTGCAGGTGAGGAATCACTAAATCCTACACCTGAAGCAAAGGAATGAATACTGCATGGAAACTAACTGGAGTTTAAGGCAATGAAGAGAAGAAAAAGACCATGTTCTACTTCATGAAGAGCGAGGTTAAAATGTAGTGATTTGGGCTCTACTAGAATGTAGATGATGGTTTTCTAACACACTGTGGTAGGATCCACTAGTTCCTTATTGCATAAGGAGTCCTTGGAAAGCAGCAATGAGAGATTCAGATCTCAAGAGCAGGTTTATGTTCCATTAATATGTTATTTACAGTTTGCACAGGGAGGAAGGTAACTGCAGAGAAATACCACAGAAGAGGAGAGTAAGTGTTAACCGTTCAGGAGGTAGCCTTCTGCCTTTCTCATGAAAGCCTTGGGCCAGTGTAATTTAGGAAGAAGGTGGGGGGAATCCTGGAGCTTCTCGGCAAACAAGGGAGTTCCAGGTCTGGGTGGAGCTGACAGGGGTCCCGAGGAGAGCGGAGTGCATTCTGTAGGAGGGGGTGGGCAGGGCTGGCTCCAGGGGTGGCTATGTGTCCCCCGTGTGACAGTTGGGACAGGCCAGGGCTCGGAGCAGGTTCCTGGCTGAGGACAAGTGAGGCACAGGTGGACAGCTGACAGAGCACCGTCTTCTGTGCCACCGGCCTCAGCCGACACGCACAACCTCATCACCCGTCCCTGTACCTCCAATTCAGACTTCTCCATGTTGCCAGGCTAAGATGTTGGTTTGTGCTTCATTCATTTTGTGTGGGTGAAGTTTCAAAAGTTGGATGGTGGAGGGGCGCCTGGGTGGCTCAGTGGTTAAGCGTCCCCAGGGTCCTGGGATCGAGCCCTACATCGGGCTCCCTGCTCTGCAGGAAGCCTGCTTCTCCCGCTACCATTCCCTCTGCTTGTGTTCCCTCTCGCGCTGTGTTTCTCCGTCAAATAAATAAAATCTTTAAAAAAAAAAATTTGGATGGTGGAAATGACAGGTCGTCAGAACCTCGGTTACTCTTGTATTTCCTGCTCGTCTTTCAGTCAGTGAAGGGAATCATACCTGCTAGTGGAAGCGGCTATCTGTGTGTTTTTCTTTCTTCATTCAGTTAAACCATGGGAAAACAGTCTTCTGAAATATTAAAAGAATCCTTTGTGGGGGTTCATGTTTTTCTCTTCTGTGAACCACTTTCTGATATTAGAAATTAGTTTTTAAAGTAAAGCACAGCCTCAGAGCTGTAACTGGGTGCGGTGCCCGTTGTGAGGGGGGAAATGGAGGAGGAATGTAGGTTGTTTCAGAGCCCGGCAAGTGGCTCATCGTGCTCCCAATTAGCCTTCCCACCAAGCTCCCACTGAGCCCCAGTTAGCCTTCCCTGGCAGGGGCGGGCTACTCGACTCGAGGCCCATCCTGGGCTCTAAAACCTGACCCGGTGAATCACTTGAGACTTGAACTGGAGAATTTATGAAGAAACCAGAATGAACCCTGGAGGGCGCCTGCCTCCTTTGCACTCGAACAACTCCGTGGAGCAAAGGAATTCATCCCCCGTGAGGCCTGTCAGGATCCCTGAGGGTGTGGGCTTTGCTTCATGAGATGAGTTTGGGTCTTCATCCTTATCTGAACCAGAGCCCTCTTGTCTGCTTATGGAGACCCAGACCTTCCCGTGACCGTGTCATTAGTATTCTTGTTATTTAAGAAAGCAATCTAGATATGGACTTTGGGATACAAATATCAAAAGGAGAAACATAAGTTCAAATATATATGTGAGGACTGAACTTGGGGTATCTCTC
>JAQQSY010005117.1:0-11874 GCA_028646535.1 Procyon lotor | reverse complement strand
GGATCAAAGACCTCAATGTCAGACAGGAATCCATCAAAATCCTTGAAGAGAACACAGGCAGCAATCTCTTCGACCTTAGCCGCAGCAACTTCTTCCTTTCTACATCCCCAAAGGCAAGGGAAGCAAGGGCAAAAATGAACTATTGGGACTTCATCAAGATCAAAAGCTTTTGCACAGCAAAGGGAACAGTCAACAAAACCAAAAGACAACTGACAGGATGGGAGAAGATATTTGCAAATGACATATCAGATAAAGGGCTAGTATCCAAAATCTATAAAGAACTTCTCAAACTCCACACCCAAAGAACAAATAATCCAATCAAGAAATGGGCAGAAGATATGAACAGACATTTCTGCAAAGAGGACATCCAAATGGCCAACAGACACATGAAAAAGTGTTCCACATCACTCGGCATCAGAGAAATACAGATCAAAACCACAGTGAGATACCACCTCACACCAGTCAGAATGGCTAAAATTAGCAAGTCAGGAAACAACAGATGTTGGTGAGGATGCGGAGAAAGGGGAACCCTCTTCCCCTGTTGGTGGGAATGCAAGCTGGTACAGCCACTCTGGAAAACAGTATGAAGGTTCCTCAAAAAGTTGAAAATAGAGCTACCCTATGACCCAGCAATCGCAGTATTGGGCATTTACCCTAAAGATACAAACGTCATGATCCGAAGGGGAACGTGCACCAGGATGTTTATAGCAGCAATGTCCACAATATCCAAACTATGGAAAGACTCTGGATGCCCATCAACAGATGAATGGATAAAGAAGATGTGATATATATATATATATATACACACATACACATATATATACATACACATATATACATACATACATACACACACACACACACACACATACATACACACAATGGAATACTATGCAGCCATCTATATATATATATATATATGTATACACACACACACACACATACACACAATGGAATACTATGCAGCCATCAAGAGAAATGAAATCTGGCCATTTGCAATGACATGGATGGAACTGGAGGGTATTAAGCTAAGGGAAATAAGGCAGTCAGAGAAAGACAATTATCCTTTTATACTCTTATCAATTTTGGATTTTAAGAAAGTGCATATTCAGAGCCAATCAATGTAATACCACTTTTGGTCAAAGGTAAAGGGAAGACAAATCATAAAATAAGTAACTTCATTACAATACTTACAAACTGGTCTTGAAGGCTGTTCAAGTTAGACTACAACTCAATTGAAAAGATCTGATCCATATGAACAATAGTGCAACATAGGAGCAGCTGCTCAGTTTGAGTTCGTTAAAGGAAAAGTTTAGTTCAGATGTCTATTTCTGACCTGCTTACTAAAATACTAAAATTTGGTTTGGTTTTTCTTTTGCCACATGTCCTGTATCTGACAAGTGTCAGCTAAGTTATTTCTTAGGGATAATTATAATATCTGAGAAAAAGAAAACTCTGGTAACGCCATTACTCTTTTCCAACTATGACACAACATTCTTAATTTTAGGATGGTCATTGATTTTATCATAATCTCTAATTTTGATTTTAAAAATCAGGAAACAAACAGCTTTAAAAAGTTAAACGCTCTCTGTATGTTATTTCTGGTGATATTTTCTAACTCTGTGATCACATCTGTTGGGCACCCATGTGTACGTCACCAACTTTAGAGGATTTGTGGCACATGCTGAGACATGGACAGTTTCATAGGTTATCAGAGAGTATAGCAGAGTTTAAGAATTTGACCGCTTTCTCTTCTGTATGCCAAAGAATTTAGTCAAGAACATAATCCACATATTTAACCAAAAGTAAATCACCCCAGTAATATATATTCTGATCCACCAAGATAAGGTTAGATAAAATAAATCTTGAGATAATCTGCAGCTGTTTTCCTGGAAATAAATGATAAAAAAAAAAAAAAGGTGTGTGTTCATTGAATTTCTCAGATTCATAGAGGTTCAGAATGCTAAAGAATCTAAGAAAATATGTAGACGTGAGAAAGAACAACAAGATAGATGTTATTCATAGACCTTAAAGTTATAAATCACTATCTCTCAATATTAACACTTCAGTTTATAATTTATTTATGTTTGGCTAATCACAAAGACCTTGCAGTTTTTATCTGCAAAAACTCCTTGCAACTTTTTGTTCAATACTTCCTTAAACACTAATTTAAACTCTGGTACGTCCACACATATAAACACAATTCACAATGCAAGAAGCAGCTCATAAGTTACCTTCCCTATGAAATCTAGGGCCACCAATAAGAAAATCATTGCCTGAAGTTACAGAGCACTAATTTCAGCCCCTCCTACCAGTTAATGCATTATACTTAAACGTTTTCCCTTTACATATTTTTCTCTCCTATGAAATTGTAAACTCCTGAAGGATGGAAATCCTTGCATTTATTCCACCCCAAAACCTGCCCTAACAAAAACATGAAAATGAGGAATAGCTCCAAAATGATAAATTAATGAGAGCAGCACTTGTTTGCTTTTATTACTCATAGCATTCCCTCCCCCCGCTTTTTTTTTTTTTAAAGATTTTTTATTTATTTAATTGACAGAGATCACAAGTAGGCAGAGGGACAGGCAGAGAGAGAGAGGGAAGCAGGCTTCCTGCTGAGCAGAGAGCCCGATGCGGGGCTCGATCCCAGGACCCCAAGATCATGACCTGAGCTGAAGGCAGAGGCTTTAATCCACTGAGCCACCCAGGGGCCCCAAAATTCTTTACTTTTACTATATGAGGTTCCTTTATGGACTACATGTAACTGCAAATATCTTTTCATCCTGTGGTTTTCCTTTCCTCTTGATTTACAAAAGTTCTTAATTAACTGAAGTAAGGTGTTTTCTTTTTGTTGTTGTTTCTTTTGATTTGTTTTCCACTTATTCAGAGAGGCCGTGCTTCCCATAGTTATAAGCTGGGAGTAGACAAAGTAGGCCTGCTCCTGGGGGTTTTGAGAGTGTTCTTGATGGGTGGGTTTCACTGGAAAACCCCATCAACTTTTCTTAACTTTCTTAGAACTTCACTGCAGTAGGGGTACCTGGGTGGCTCAGTTGGTTAAGCATCTACTTTCAGCTCAGGTCATGATCTTGGGGTCCTGGGATTGAGCTTCACATCAGGGTCCCTTCTTGGTGAGAAGTCTGCTTCTCTCTTCCTCTGCCCCTCCCCACAGCTCATGTGCTCTCTTTCAAAATAAATAAAATCTTTAAAAAAAAAAAACAAACAAAACAAAAAACAACTTCATTGCAGTCTAGTACTTTCCCACATGACTCCTTACTTCTCCTCCTTTGAACTGTCAGACTAGTATTACAGTCTGGTAGCTCTTCCTTGCCTCCCTATTTTTCCATTTTCTCTCAAATGTATCTCTAATAATTATCTTATACTTTTAATCCTATTTGAATCTGTTTCCCAGATGACCCAGGTTAACAGAGTAATCTTTGCTGTTTTACAACTCACATTTAAGTCTATAATCTATCTGGAATGGATCTGTGGATGGTATAAAGAGTCAAAATTTATTTTTCCCATATGAATATTCAATTGTTCCGGCACTATTTATTGAAGAAAATTTATCAATATTCTACTGTTCTTCAGTGTCATCTTTTCCATAAATCAGGTGTCTATTTAAGATTTTTATTCGAGAGAGAGAGAGAGAGAAAGAGAGGCAGAGGGAGAAGCAGGACCCCGTGGAGCAGGGAGTCCAATGCAGGACTTGATCCCAGGATCACAACCTGAGCCAAACGCAGATGCTTAACTGATTGAGCCACCCAGGTGTCCAATCAGACATCTCTATATATGTGGATGTTTCTGGATTCACTATCTGCATCAACATGGACAAAAATGTACAGGAAGTAGGCCAAAAGAGTTCAATATAATTTTATTTATTTAAAGTTACAAAGGCAAATACTTTAGGATACTGGTTATTTTTGGAAGAAAGTGCTAGTGACTGCGATGGGTATGGGAGGGACTCTTCTGAGGTGCTGGTAATATACGGTTTCTTGATTTGGGTGATGGATTACCAGGTTGTACCCACTGAAATTTCACTGAGTTATATGATTTGTTTGCTTTTCTATATATACATATATGTGTGTCATAGGTTAAAAAATAGAGTTTTGAATGAAATTTTAAACTTGAAGCTGCCACTAATTCACTTAGTAGACAGAAATTTAAAAATAGAGTATACTCTTTGCATGTGATTTTAAGGACACAAAAGCCTAACTTTAGAAAAAGCACAGATTAGAAAAAAAAATGTTTATCTGAGCTCTAACCCATCATTAACCACATATCTGGTAAATCACTTAACATTATTACTGTCCCAGTTTTTTTCCTCTCAAACAATGGGAATACTTCATTGCTTTGATTTAAGAAAAATCAGTTGTATAACCAGATTTTCAAGAATGCTATACAAAGCCAAGAACTATTAGTGATAGACACAAAAATTATTTTGACTTTTCTCTGATGTCTTTTCCTATCACCATTTATTCATGTGCAGTATTGACTTTATTACAGACTGCATATATCCCTCCAAGGGTTTAACTTGCCCCTAAGACAGAATACAGAATACAGGATAAACAGAGTTGTCTCCTCAATTAACTTTCTAAAGGCCAATAGCCTAGATGAAGCTAAAACTGGCATTAAGGAGCGATTGTGTGTTGGTTACCAAGGAGCTTAATTATAAGCACTGAGAACAATTGAACAGAATTTTTTTGGTTCAATGACACAACATGGACCTACCAAATTTGATGAACAGTTCTTAACTCATGTTTTTTTAAAAAAAGATTTTATTTATTTGACAGAGAGACACAGAAAGAGAGGAAACACAGGCAGGGGGAGTGGGAGTGGGAGAGGGAGAAGCAGGCTCTCCACTGAGCAGGGAGCCTGACATGGGACTCAATCCCAGGACCCTTAGGACTATGACCTGAGCCAAAGGCAGACATTGAAGAACTGAGCCACCCAGGAGCCTCTTAACTCATGTTCTAAATAGTAGCACAATTCCAAAGTGATAAAAAGCTTAAAAAAAAAAAAATACACATGACTAAAAGTAACATGAGGTAGAAGAGTATTTTTTGTTCCCCTCACCCCCAAAGAAGTAGGTAAGGAATATCAAAGATGTTATCCAAGAACCTGATCAGTTTTCTCCCAGTAAAGAGTGAAATAAGTGAATGGGGCCAAGTGTAGAAATAACAGTTTGGCTAAACACAGTAAATTATTTGTATATGGAATTACATTTACAGGGCATGATAAAATGATTGATGGTGGGGCGCCTGGGTGGCTCAGTCGTTAAGCGTCTGCCTTCGGCTCAGGTCATGATCCCGGGGTCCTAGGATCGAGCCCCAACATCGGGCTCTCTGCTCGGCGGGGAGCCTGCTTCTCCCGTTGCCATTCCCTCTGCTTGTGTTCCCTCTCTCGCTGTGTTTCTCTCTGTCAAATAAATAAAATCTTAAAAAAAAAAAAATGGCTGATGGCTACACCTGAAAAGAGAAACAACTTCACTGAAGGTTGGTATGTTAAAGTATTTTGTTTTCCCATATTTTCCATTGTTTATTTCTATAAATAGCTGAAACTCTCTACTTACATGTCCCATAACATGAATTCACTTTTCAATAAGGGTTGGCAATGACAACCATGACTACCCATTCTCTATTATAATCATGCCAAAAGAAATAAGTTTAAGAGAAATTCTTTATCTTCAAAGCTATTTTTACCCAGGGTCTTCTTTTGAATACTAGTTCAATGAAATGTTAACACAGCTATTAAGAGAATAGGGGCCAACAGTCAAATAATGTAGGGGAAACACTGGGTTGAACCAAATTCAACAGGTTCTTCATGCTGGGCATACTTTCATAAGTCATTAATATGTTTACATTTCCAAGAAAAAAAGGGTAATATAGTGTTTTGCACACTACCTTGATCATATTTTTAATGAAATATTGATTTAGAAACAATAGACATTTTGATCAGGATGTATGATGAAAAGTTGAAAGCATAGACTGCTCTGGGCAGCACTGACATTTTAACAATGTAAATGGTTATTCTTCTAATACATGAGCATGGAATGTTTTCCATCTTTTTGTGTCTTCTTCAATTTCCTTCATGAATGTTCTATAGTTCCTCAAGTATAGATCCTTTTTCTCTTTGGTTAGGTTTATTTCAAGATATCTTATGGTTTTGGGTGCTATTGGAAATGGAATGGAATCTCTAATTTCCCTTCTACAGTTTCATTGTTAGTGTTTAAGAAAGCAACTGATTTCTGTGTATTGATTTTGTATCCTGCCACATTACTGAATTCTTGTATGAGTTCTAGTAATTTGGGGGTGGAGTCTTCTTTTGGGTTGTCCCCAGAAAGTATCATGTCATCTGCAAAGACAGAGAGTTTGACTTCTTCTATGCCAATTTGAATACCTTTTATTTCTTTTTGTTGTCTGACTGTTGTTGCTAAGACTTCTAGTACTATGTTGAACAACAGTGGCAAGAGCTGGCATCCTTGTCTTTTGTTGATCTCAATGGGAAGGATCTCAGCTTCTCCCCAGTGAGAATGATATTCACTATGGGTTTTTCATAGATGGATTTTATGAAGTTGAGGAATGTTCCCTCTATCCCTATACTCTGAAGAGTTTTAATCAGGAAAGGATGCTCTAGTTTGTCAAATGCTGTTTCCACTTCAATCTATACTTTCAATTCCATCTCAAATAAAATACATTGGCATTTTTCAAAGTGCTGGAACAATCATTCCTAAAATTTGTATGGAACCAGAAAAGATCCTGAATCACCAAGGAAATGTTGAAAAAGAAAAACAAAGTGGGGGCATCAGGTTGCCTGATTTCAAGCCTTATTACAAAGCTATAATCACCAAGATAGCACGGTACTGTCACAAAAACAGACATGTAGACCAATGGAACAGAGTAAAGAGCTCAGATATAGACCCTCAATTCTATGGCCAAATAATCTTTGACAATGCAGGAAAAAAATATCAAGTGGAAAAAAGATAGTCTCTTCAATAAATGGTGCTGGGAAATTGGACAGCTATGTACTAAAGAATGAAACTGGACCATTCTCTTACACTGTACGTTAAGATAAACCCAAAATGGATGAAAGACCTCAATGTGAGACAGGAATCCATCAAAATCCTAGAGGAGAACATAGAAAGTAACCTCTTCGACATCAGTCACAGCAACTTCTTTCAAGACACATCTCCAAAGGCATGGGAAACAAAAGTGAAAATGAACTTTTGAGACTTCATCAAGGTAAAAAGCTTCTACACAGCAAAGGAAACAGTCAGCAAAACAAAGCAGCAACCCACAGAATGGGAGAAGATATTTGCAAATGACACCACAAAGGGCTGATATCCAAGATCTATAAACTTCTCGGGGCGCCTGGGTGTCTCAGTGGATTAAAGCCTCTGCCTTAGGCTTAGGTCATGATCTCAGGGTCCTGGGATCGAGCCCTGCATCCGATTCTCTGCTAGGCAGGAAGCCTGCTTCCTCCTCTCTCTCCGCCTGCCTCTCTGCCTACTTGTGATCTCCCTCTCTGTGAAATAACTAAATAAAATCTTAAAAAAAAAAAAAAAAAGAACTTCTCAAACTCAACACCCAAAAAACAGATAATCAAGTCAAAAAATGGGCAGAAGACATGAATAGACACTTGTCCAATGAAAACATACAAATGGCTAATAGACACATGAAAAAATGTTCCACATCACTAGCCATCAGGGAAATCCAAGTCAATCCACATTGAGATATCATCTTATACCAGTGAGAATAACAAAAATTAACAAGACAAGAAACAAATGTTGGAGAGGATGTGGAGAAAGGGGAACTCTCTTACACTGTTGGTGAGAATGCAAGTTGGTGTGGCCACTTTGGAAAACAGTGTGGAGATTCCTCAAAAAATTAAAAATAGAGCTACCCTATGACCCTGCAATTATACTACTAGGTATTTACCCCAAAGATACAGATGTAGTGAAAAGAAGGGCCATACGTACCCCGATGTTCATAGCAGCAATGTCCACAATAGCCAAACTGTAGAAAGAACCAAGATGCCCTTTAACAGATGAATGGATAAAGAAGATGTGGTCCATATATACAATGGAATATTACTTAGCCATCAGAAAGGATGAATACCCAACTTTTGCATCAGTGTGGATGGGACTGGAGGAGATTATGCTGAGTGAAAAACGTCAAGCTGAAAGTCAATTATCATATGGTTTCACTTACTTATGGAAAAAAAGAACAACACTGAGGACATTAGGAGAAGGAAAGGAAAAGTGAAGGGGGGAAATTGGAGGGGGAGATGAACCATGAAAGACTGGACTCCAAGAAACAAACTGAGGGTTTTAGACGGGAGGAGAGTGGGGAGATGGGTGAGTCTGGTGGTGAGTATTAAGGAGGTCACGTATTGCATGGAGCACTGGGTGTTATACATCAACAATGAATCTTGGAACACTACATCAAAAACTAATAATGTATTGTATGGTGACTAACATAATACAGTAATGAATGAATGAATGAATGAATGGGATGATGTAGATCCTATTAGCCTGGAGAAATGTTCACACAAATTTTAGATGAAAAAAGATTACAAAATCATACACATAATGGGATCTCAGTTTTGTTAAAAAATAACAGTGACACTGCACAAGTAAAATCAAAAGATGTACAACAACAAAAAAAAGAAACAGACATCTCAAGTCCCTCACAGCAATTTCAAATACAGGCACACATGTGCATGCACACAGAAATAAACAGGTTCTTATCAGTAGAAAATTCCCCCTCCCGATACCTGGACCATATTCTACTACCTTGAGAAGGTCCAGTTCATTGCACAGGATGAGTACTTTAAAAATGTTTGCTATCCTAGCTATCACAATTGATTTATTGCTTACATTGAAACAGATGTATCACACTATTTGTAAGTTTTCCTTCATTTATTCACTTTATAACTTGTCTCTAATTCTCAGAAAATGTTTAAGAAATATTCTTTTGCATATTAGATATGGGTAATGCCTTGACAGAATAACAAGTTTTCAATATTCAGTCTAAAACAATGTCCTCTTTAAGCCAAAAGATGAGAAATAGGACCCTAGGTCTTACCTTCTTAAGCTCTCAGCAGTGAACTCACTCTGCTGCTTAAGAAAAACCAGACCCGTTTATACCCTACTTAGCCATGTGTGTTTGTGTGTGTGTGTGTGTGTGTGTGTGTGTGTGTGTGTGTGTGTGTGGTGTATTTCTTTTCTCTCCTGTTCTTTCCCTCTACCCCTATAGCCTATTTCTAATAAAAATAAAATAGAACTTGAAACAAAGATACACATGATTTCTCAGAGTGTAGAAAATAAGAATCAAATAATCAGAGTAATCAAACTATGAAGAGCACAGATTTCCTATGTCTAGTATGCATGTGCATGTAATGGAAAGACATATGAAGGTATATATATGTTTAGAAAATCAGGACTAAAGAGAAAAAAACAGGTACAACAAGCTAGTTACTGAGGCTGTAAATCAAATTAGGTTCTGAACTCTCTGACAGAAGGGCAACAAAGAAATACGATCACAAGTTTTTATTACTGGACTCAAAGCAATTCATCTTTCCCTCCCTCCCTTCTTTCAGTCTGAATCTATACACACATGTATGTTACCTCTACAGATATAAACATGGAAGTTTATATACAATTGTAATTTTTAATTCTGTATTTCCTAATTTTCAAAAAGCTAATCTATCTTTGGATAAAGGTACATACGGGAAAGTCTTCTGTAGCATCAAAGAACAACATAGTAGAAGCATGGTTAGAAAACAGATTCGGAAAATCCAGGCTGTGATGTATTTCCAAATTCTCCCTTCACAATGAAGTTTTCCATTTTTGCTTCTGACACCTCCTGTGTACAGAAACATACTGAAAGCTAGAAGGTTTTCGGCTGCGACTTGAGAGCTAATACAAAATAGCATTCTTCTTTGCATTCTTCTTTGCCAGGAACATGGTCGACATGCAGTATATTTGGGTTCAACAAATGAAACAAAATAGTCTACCAAGGAAATCAGGTGAATAAGATTCTCACTAAATACCCCCTTAAATAAATGCTGGTTCAGTACTAGAGAATGGGATTTAAGGGGACATCTCTACCTTCTTACCCTAGCCACATGAATATTAGGTCTCCCCACATGCTCCCCTAAAGAATGAAGACTATGGCACATGCTGTAAATTGGCAGCCAGATCAGCCTTCAGATTTGTCTTGCTTAGATCATTTTTTTCAACTTTTAATCAGTTGCCAATATTTAAAACAAAGGCATTTCATGAAATTTGAACGGTGTGCTTCTTTTAAATTAGAAGCCTGGCAACCCCACGTCCAGAGTTTTTCAAGGCAAAACAAAGTTACACCCAAAAAGCTGTTGCTCCCTTCCGACAGGGTCTCTGTTTCCCAGTTAACTACCTCACTCCTCAGTCTCCTGTGCTTAGTCAGCTTTCCCCATCTGCTTCCATTCCTGGTTCACTTCAGGCATTTGATTTTTTAAACTCTACTACACGAACCAGTTATTATGGTGCGTCCAAGTCTCAATTTTGGTAATTACTAGCAATGCAACCCTGAGCAAGTAATTTATCTTCATGGAGTTTCAATTTCATCACCTATAAAACTGTGAAAGTAATCCCCTGCCATATCACAGGACGGCTGTGAGAAGTAAATGAGATTATACATGAAGCAGCTTCATAAACGATAAAGTATTATTTTGTTATTAAAGCTCTAATATGTAAAAAAGTGATCTGTAAAGTGTAACATATTCCTGAACAAAATTTAAAGTCCTTAGATTAATAGGTAGGAAAAGCAACTGCAAATGTTAACAGTGACTTAGATGTACAAGTAAAAATCAGTAAATGTTAAAATGCAGACAGAGAATACATCATTAGAATTGAGGGTATTCCTGTCCAATCCATTTGTGCTAAAGATAATTTAATCAAATGTAATATTTTTTAAAAATGTCAATTTACATTATTTAAAGATACAGAGCCAGCCGGATAGTTCCATTATTTCCAGGTAGAAAAAAATATTTGCTTTCAGAATAAACTTTAAATTTTTACATTTTAAGCATTTTATGTTTTTACACCTAATAAGTTTTAAACATTTAATGTTGTGTTATAAAAAAAAAACTAGGCTTAATTTTGTGATAAAGGATTATAGAACCAAAATCTAAATATCACTGTTAACCTAAAATTTTATGGTAAAAACCTTAATTTTAAATGTATTTTTGTATTCTATATTAATATTGGGTTTTGTTTCAGTAAAATTCTCCCTTGAATGGGTATTCAGTTTTAAAAATTGGACCCCTCTATTTCTGAATAAGTTTCAAAAAATAATTCCTATTCACAGCATATAAGTAAAAATTCCAGTTTTGTGCTTACCCTCATCCCAGTGACACATCTCACTCACTGACTTTGTTTCTCTTGTCTTAGCAATGGGGCTGTTTATCCAATTCTGAATCCTTAGTATCTGGTGCTAAATATGTTTGGTACTGTAGGGGTATTACCACACACATTATGCAAAACAACTATGCTGTCATGTATTAATATATTTCTATGCAACAAATAGATTTCCCTTTGGCCAATTTTTTTTCATTACTGAATACTGAGGCATCTCATTTACTAAATGAACTTTATTAACTTCATCAAAATCCACTGTTAGAATGAACCCTTTACTGTCATTTAACAACAAATCTCTTGCACTTTTTTCTCTGGATCTCTACAGTTTTGGCAAACATGATTTTACCCTTCAATATGTGATTTTTATATTTAAAAATTGCTTTTCATATTTTCCATTGTATACTGATATATTTCCATTTGAAGCATCATTAAAAACTATTAAATAGCAAATACAAGCAGTTTGTTATTTTTTT
>JAQQSY010005116.1:0-11874 GCA_028646535.1 Procyon lotor | reverse complement strand
AAGGGAAGGGTGAATGGGGGGGAAACCAGAGGGGGAGATGAACCATGAGAGATTGTGGACTATGAGCAACAAACTGAGGGTTTTGGAGGGGAGAAGGGTGGAGGTTGGGCGAGCCTGCTGGTGGGTATTGAGGAGGGCATGGATTGCATGGAGCACTGGGTGTGGTGCAAAACAATAAATCTTGTAACACTGAAAAAAATGAATAAATAAAATTAAAAAAAAGAAAGCTTTTTTGTCAAATATACACGCTTAAGTGATTGGCAACCGATAAAACTGTGCATGAATAAAAATTCTAAGCACAATCCTTGAAAACAAAATACATTCAAATCAAGAATAATGCAACAAAAACAAGACAAAAAAAACCTACACAATTGTATGTCCACACAAAAACTTGTACATGAATGATCATAGCAATGTTATTCATAACAGCAAAAAAGTGGGAAAAATCCAAATGTCTATCAGTTGATGAATGGGTAAATAAAATGTTGTATATCCATACAGAGGAATATTTTTAACAATAAAAAGAAATTAAGTACTGACACATAATACAACATGGACCAACCTTAAAAACATTATACTAAGTGAAAAAAAGTCACAACAAAACACATCCTATATGATTGCCTTTTTATGAAACTTCCATAACAGGCAAATCTATAAAGAAAGAAAGTAGATTAATAATGGCCTGGGACTGGGAAGGATCAAAAGAGATGAGGAGTGACTGCTAATGGCAAGGTTTCTTTTTGGGGTGATGAATATGTTCTAAAATTGATTGTAGTGATGCACAGCTCTATGAATAGACTCAAAACCTATGAATTCACTTATTAAATGGGTGACAGTATGGTATGTAAATTATTCTCAATGAAGTTATTAAAAAAGAGTAATGCAACATACTTTCAGCGATAAATGTTCATGAAATTCATTATCAAATTTCATTTCATGCTCTATGTCCTCAACTATTTAAACAATGTGAGTTTGCTCCTTTTATTCATTAGAGGATCAAATGAGTACTTTCTACAATTAAACACTTTTTTATATTGTTAACATATATTACTAAAAAAATTAAAATGGGACATTGTTTAGGAAGTTAGGGGACAAATACTATAATAAAAATTCAGAGTAAAGCTTTAATTAAGCAATTATTTCTGAAAAATAAAAATTATTTTTTAGAAAGCCTTTTCCCTGCAGATGCTTATACTTCAGTGTTTAAAATTACCTTCTTTTTAGGTAGCATTTTCCTTACAGGTGATGATTTAATGCTACTGAATGAAGGCCTGTACATTCTCTAGAACAAACAAAAGCTAAGCTGTAATCTTCCAAATATATAAAGTCTGAAGCATAACAGAGTTGGAAGCAGTCCCTAATACAAAGAATAGAATTTATATATTGCCATGAATAAAAATAAATCCCAGGCTACTCATCAAGCATTTCTAATAAAACAAAGACACAACACCATTTTGTGGACTTTAAAATTGAAGTATTCCCCTTGAAAAATACTTATGACCAGATTCTCTCCACTTTCAAGTGACTACTGTGGTAAATTGAAGTGTTTCCCTAAAGAGGGAGAAAAATAAAGGTAACTAATATTTATTAGTTCCCCAGTTCAAACACAAAATATCTACAGTTAACTAATAAGAAACCATGTGGCAATCAGAGACCTAAATTCCATTTATTAGTTAAGGGTATCTGGTTTGTTAATTTTTGATAGATTTATTCTATCATGTTCTGGGCCACTTAATTTTGTTCTTATCTAGACATTCATTGTGTTTTGTGACTTATTTAACTTTGTTTTTATGTAGATATTTAATTTCAAAATATCTGGACTGACTTGTCAATTTTCTTTTTGAAAGTAGAATGTCTTCCTAAAAGGGTACCTTGAGCCGCAAACTGGTCGTGTGAGGCTTCAGGGAGAGACACTGCTGAGGGCCCAAGTCCTGGAGGTAATTCAGCACTCCCCGACGAAGGTGCCACCTATCAAGCAGCGAAGAAAATTATTTTATTCTTAACACTCATTCATTGTTACCACATGGAAAGTGAAACAGAAGCAATATGTACACAAAATATCCTTAAACAAGAAGGTTAATAACAAAACTAGTTCATATGACTGGAAAACATTCCACGTCTTGAGAGTTGTTGTTTTGGGTTTTTTTTAAGATTTTTACTTATTTATTTGACAGAGGGAGACACAGCGAGAGAGGGAACACAAGCAGGGAGAGTGGGAGAGGGAGAAGCAGACATCCCACCTGCTGAGCAGAGAGCCAGACGTGGGGCTAGATTCCAGGACCCTGGGATCATGACCTGAACTGAAGGCAGCCGGTTAAGGAGTAAACCACCCAGGTGCTCCAAGAGTTGTAAGTTTTTTGAACGGCACTTCCTACTTCTTCTGATAGGACTTACTGGAATTTATGTAAATCAGTAACTCAAAGGAGCAAAGTTTTGATTTGAAACCCATTTAGGATTTTAAGGTCTGGATATGGCCTATCCCCTCTTATTGCCCAAATGTTAAAAGGCTAAAACCTACTCCTTTAACTTTTGCATAACTGTGATACTCTGCCCTACTTGATTCATAATAGGAGGGGTTCTTTTTAAAAAGTTTTAAATGGTACACACAAATTTTAACAGTGCCTAAGAAAAAAAATCAAGAGAAATATTAAAAGATTTTTCTCTACCTTTCCCCATATCACAAAAGAACTGTTTCAGGCATTATGTTGACACTGTGTTTCAGAATACAGTATTTTTTTAAAAAGATTAAACATAACATAAATTCTGTAGAAGACAAACACAATTTCACCTACAAGTTTACAGATGAGCAGACTGTGTGGCCTAAAACGGAAAAAGTTCAAACTGATGTATCTGGCACCTTCTATGTGAAATATACCTTATCTGGAGAGGTCAGATCACTCTTTTTCTTACCATCAATTTATTTTTTCTGAAATAGCCCAAACTTCCCAAAGCTGGATAAGCTCCATGTCAGCGCATACATACAGTGTGAGCTGTCACTAGAACTTACAAATCAACTGCACCTCAAACTCAGATACCATACAGCTCAGAACTTGTATATTGATTGTGCATTTATCTTAACATATAAAATAGGGTAGCTTGGACTTGATATGACAGAGTAAAAGCAAACACCAAGGTTATTTTTGCTTTCAGTTTCTGTTAGTAAAGAGAATATAAATCTGAAGAAAATAGTTGATGGAATTTATATAAAGTTTTTAAAATCCCCCTTTCAAATTAAGACTTTAATCATCTCTCACTTCAAGTATGACATCACAATAACAAGTAACAGAAAGCTGTAACCAATAAATGTAAGCTACAGTCATCTAAAAAAGTAAACCTGGATAAATTTCAGTCTAAACACTCACAAATAATCATATAGTAAATCCTTTATTTTATCTAATATTATATCCAAATAGGAAAAAATCCAAAATTTATTTTTCTAAAAATGGTATTTATCTACTGGCTTTAAGAAATTTTCAAAAAAATTTCTTTCAACAGACATCCAAATAACTTTCACAGTCTATGAAGACAACCACCGTAACTGAGACTGATACCACAAAGACGATATGGCACCTGCCATAAGCTCCTCTGTTTGTATAATAAAATTTAAGAAGACAATGATGCTAGAATCCTTTACCTTTTCACTGAAAATCCTTGTGTGTGCCATTTGAAACTTATAAAAAAAAGAACCCCTCTTATTATGGATCAAGTAGAGCAGACTATCTCAATTACGCAAAAGTTAAAGGAGTGTGTTTTAACCTTAAAACATTTGGGCAATAAGAGGCAATCCAGTCCTCCCTACTGACAAAAACAGAGGTAGCACTCAGTGCAGGATAAAAAGGTTTCTAAGAGCCCACAGAACACCTGGCTCATCAGAAGAAAGCAAAATCAAAAGGAATGACCAAAGGTCAAACATTATATAAACACAATGAAGAAATTCATACAAAGTATGATTTTAGAAAGCACCTAACCTAATATATTAGAACTTACCCTATACGGTTGGAGAAAACAAAAGGACTTCTTTATATAGTTAATACACTGTGTCTTATAATTTGATTACGGGTGATTTATATTTCTACTAACCTATCTATATTTTTTAAATTCGTTATATTAGCACATTATTATTTTAACAAGTAAAGACAAAAAAGTATTAAACTGAATAGCTCTGCTCCTATGCTCAAAACCTTGCTTGTTTGAAAACTATAATTATATATATATATATATATATGCAAATATGTTACTTATTATCTTAAAATCCAAGTAACAATTAGTCCATTTTAAAATTCAAGTATTAGCTTCTGGAAGGTGGAGGAGGTTCACGTGAGCCCACAATGCCATAGGTAGAAAAGGCTTGATCTAGTCCAGGTCCTCATTTAGAGATAAGGACCACAAGGTCACACCCCAATTAGGATTCTCAGTTGAGGGCTATATTCATGGCAGCATCAATACACTCGAGTCAGAGGAAGCCCTCAGACAAACCTGCAGGACGCTGGCCAGCCAAGCCGGGTGTACTTAGTCACCTCTTTCCCCCCTACCCTCCCAACCCCCTATAGCAGAGAACACACATTCTCATTTGCTCTCAGAGTAATCATAAAACCCTAAGTGGGAGGCCAGGGCCGTCCTCATAACAGGGAGTCTGCCTAATTCTTCTGTCATTGCTCTATTCATTAAAATGACTTCAGTACAAAATCACAATCTAGACATTTTCCTCTTTCCTGTCTGCCACATGACACATCTTGAGATTTTCAATTTACATTCCCTTGATAACAAAAATAAAACTGACTTTTTCCTTGAAGTATATACACTTCTAGCCTTCTCACATTTCCAGTATTTTAAGAGGCAATAAAAGCCTGTTAGTACAGATAAATTGGAGTTACTTAAAGCTACTATCCTAAAACAGAATCAAATTTTGCTTCTAAAAACTAAAAAAGATAATAACCTTTTCTTCAATGTGTTTATAAACAGATTTGATAGCTAAAGAAGCTTTCTAAACCATGCCTCATTGTAAAATAGGCAGTTACAATTTTTAAAGAGTCCCTTTGAAGTAGCAGAAAATAGCAAAGTCGTTTACCATATCAAAGTAGAATTTGGGTGTAAAAAAAGACAGACAATTTCTGTCATACAAACAAAATGCATCTATGTTCAAAACTATTTTCTTTGTATTCTGCCCTACAGAAATGAAAGTGTTCACTGAATACTTGAAAGTTTTTTGAACGCTATTTGTCAAGTAATTTTATAATATTTTCTATATCGTCTTTCATCAAAAGTAGATTGGTTCCCAAGTAAGTTATTTGGTTTTTAAAAAATTAAAAGAGAACAAAGGAAGAAAATGAGGATCTGTGAGGTGAAAAAGACAGGGTACAAATCAACTCACATTTTTAAAACATGGGAAAATACAAAGTATGGAAAGTTCCTAAGGAACTCCAGGTTTCACGGGTTCAGTACTACAGATGATAGCTGTCTCTGTGCCCAAGAGCAGAAAAGCTCCGGCATGCTTCACAATTTGTAATCATTAATTCTCACCAAACTATAACAAGAACTTTAAATCACATCAACTACATAGACCCATGATGCAAATGGATTGTGTTCAATATCAAAAAAAAAAAAAAGGAAGTTCAGAGAAGTATCACTGAAGGAATGACCCTAAGATGATATAAGATTCACTCACTCACATGCAGAGACTTAACCCTAGGATATAATCACAATCCCTATGCCCTACTGTATATAATTTAAGGGAACAACTTTCCTAGAGCTTGTGGTCCTATTCCACTCTCCATTATCCACTAAATACCCGAATTCTTGGAGACACCACTTCTTTACTTGTGAAAGGGTACCTCTCTCAAATGGTGTAGATTTAACACATTAACCCATCTGTAGCACTCCAGCAAATAGAAATCTAGAAAAAGCTGTTGTCATCTGAGCTCTAAAGGCCCAAAGTTTGACTCTCCACATATATCAAAACTGACTATAAAAAATAACCAGTTTTACCATAATTAAGGAAATATATTTTAGTACAAATATAAAATAAGACCCAAATCTATTTTACTTATTTCAGTTACAGTTACCTACTTGATAAAGTTGCTGAAATCAATCTCAGGACGTTTTTGCCAATTTCCTTAAATGTTTGCACTTGAAGTAATGGCTACACTTCTATAATAACTTAGTCTGTATAACTTTAAATACACCAAAGCAATAAAAAATACAGATAAAAAACACAAAATAAATATTATTTGCTCTTTCCAATGATTTTTAAAAGAATATTGATAAAATGGTATACACTATGTACACAGAATGGAATGAATATTCTATTTTTCATTAGCCATTATATTCATTCTAATGTCACATACAAAAAAAATCATAGTAGAAAAAACTAACATGGAGGGATTACTAACCATCGATATCTACGCCTTATTAAAAGAATCAGTAAGGGCTCCTGGGTAGCTCAGCCAGTTGGGCATCTTGACTCTTGCTTTTGGCTCAGTTCACAGGCTCGTGGGTCCTGAGATCGAGGCTGTCGTCAGGCTCTGCGCTCAGTGAGGAATCTGCTTCTCTCTCTTGCTCCCTCTCCCTCTGCTCCCCACCCCCCACTCCACTATGTGCTCGCGCTTCCTCTAAAATAAATCAATATATATATTTTTAACAAGAATATTAAATTTTTATACCCCCCCACAACAAACTTACTTATTTTCATTGTACTACAGCCCTATGGCTTATATTACCAACACTTAGGATCTAGAATCTCACTTATACTTTCTTTCTAACTAAAATACACAGGATCTTAGATCCTGGGTAATCCACAGGTGGTTGAAATTATCTAAACAAAGTATATCATTCTCTTTCTCTCCACCATCATGCAAACTGCTGTCTCCCCGGATTTTCCTGGGGTCACCGCACTGGAGGTATGTACCTACTCTAGCACTAATTCCTATACCAAAATGATTTTTCTTCTAAAAACCGCTTCGATTCATCCCTGCCTTAACTGGCCTTGGTCTACTCTTCATTCTATAAAATAACGCGTAACTACCATCACACAAATGCCAATACATATTTCTATAATGTCAACTGTAACGTTTCATGCATTTTACTTGGCTCAAATATCTTTATATTTGTATCTTTTCAGCTATCACATTTCACCTCTTCAAACCCCAAAACAGAACTAGCTCTCTTAGCTAAACCCTATCTGGTAATTAAACTTTGGCCTTGTTCCACACTCCAAACAAACCAGCATCTTCTGAGTATCTACCGCTTTCAGTGCCACACAACCACACATGCAGCTGTTTTCTCTTTATGCTTCACGTTCTTGACTAGACTTTCAACTCTTGTCAGAGGGTACTGAAGCCTGACATGTTTGAGTATCTTTTCAGCTCCCTGCAAATGTGTGCATACATCTATGAAAGATTAACCCTTTAAAGCTCATTTCAATTGCCACTTCTTATACAAAATCACCTTCTATTTCATGATGCCCTCTAATGTAACCTCACAGCACCCTGACTATAACATCTGTTATGGCACCTACCACATCTGGCTTTGTCGTGAAGGAATAAAACATCACCGTCAATAACCTGGGCTCTAGAGCCAAACATATTTCTGGGTTCAAATAACGCTCTTATCAGTTACCAGCACTGGAATCTTGAACAAGACACTTATTCCTTACATGCTTTAATCTCTTCTTTTGTAAAATAGCAAAAGAAAGAATCCCATGAGTAATTTTTCTTTAAATGTTTAAATAAACTTGAACTAAAATAAAATCAGTTTTATTTAAACTGGTGCTCCCAAAAGTTTCAAAGAATCACATATTTCACAAAGAAAAGCTCAAAGGAAGGAAACCACCTCTCCTTTACTTTGGCAACTGATAAAACAGATTAAAAAAATACAGACATATTTCTGCTCAACAGTAGTTTTAAAAAAAAACAAAACACATTTTGGTCAGGGGCGACTGGGTGGCTCAGTGGGTTAAATCCTCTGCCTTTGGCCCAGGTCATGATCTCAGGGTTCTGGGATCGAGCCCTGCATCGGGCTCTCTGCTCAGCGGGGAGCCTGCTTCCCCCTCTCTCTGCCTGCCTCTCTGCTACTTGTGATCTCTCTGTCAAATAAATAAATAAAATATTAAAAAACACACACACACACACACACATTTTGGTCAGAAAACTGTTGCTACATAACAGTGTATACCAGGCATAAGTACTCATCTAGTGTGGATATTTCTAAGAAGTAGAAATGAGATTTCAGGAGGAAAACCAACCAATGCCTGACCCTTCCTACCTGGGAGAAAGAGACACTGAGCTGGACAGAAGCCATCTCTGAAAAGACAGTTACTTACAAGAGCAATGCATCAACATGAAAATGACACTCCTTACTCTGTCTATAATTTATGAACACACATGTCCCAATCCCTACAAAGTATGTCAAACAACTGAATATATCCATTAGATAACACCATCAAAGTCCCTAATGTGGCATTAACTGCACAGAATGGATAATGACCCGGTGACAGCCCACTAGATGATATGACTCAAATCAAAAGACAGTGCTTTCCTTTGAAAGACGAAATGGAAAAACAAACCAATAAACAAATTGCATCTTTTGTCGTATCTGGAAAATATACAAAATAATGATATAAATAACCAGATACACCTATTGGCAAGATTTAAATCCACTGAACTGATACCTCAATTTGTAACTTCAACATATTCGTATACTTAAATTATTAGCTGGTCGAGGTACGACAGCTTCGGTTTAAAGTAATACTACTATATGGGCACTTGTGTGGCTCAGTCAGTTAAGTGTCTGACTCGATTCCAGCTCAGGTCATGATCTCGGGGCTGTGGGGTGGAGCCCCGCAGCAGACTCCATGCTCACTGTGGACTCTACTGCTCTACTGAGGTTTCTCCCTCTCTCTCTGCCCTTCTTTTTCATACACTCCTCCCACCAAATAAATAAATAAATCTTTTTAAATAAGTAAATAAATGCTGGTATAATGAATAAATTCTCCAATTTTTTTTCCCTGTTGGAACAAAAACATACAGTATTTCTGGCATGGCAAGAAAAACATGACAATTAGCAAAATTTGGGGCAATGAGACTACTTCTATGAATGAAAGTCACCAATTTGGTAAGTCACCAACACCAAAGCTCTTCTATTTGGAAACCAAAAGAAGAAAAGAAAGAATTGAATGTAAAAATTCCAACGGATAAATATCTTTTGAGAAACTACATAGTATCAATCCCACATAGTACTATAATAAGAATTTTTTCAAAAAAAAAAAAAGATCTCATTGGTATATATTTCTAAAAGAATATGTAACATCTAAACACAAGCAAGTTAGTCTTATGCTAACAAAGGTGCTTCTATTTTAATAATGATTACAATAAATAACATATTTCTAAAATTTTTCTCAGAAAATCTAGTATCTTAATCTATAAGATTTGTTATTATTAAAATATCTGTTACTATATATTATATATTATTATTATATATTATTATCTCTTATAAAATAGAAATATGCAAAAGTACTTAAGTATTCTTGCATAGGATAAATACAACTTGTATCTACAAAATTGCTAAGATGACTCAAAGTTAATTAGAGCAATTGTTTCTTACTAAGTACCTACTATAAGCAAAGAACTAAAGAACGTACAAATTTTAAGGTTAGTCTACAGATAGCCCTTTTAATAGACAGGGAAACCTAAAAATTACTTTTAAGCACACATTAATGCTGCCCTCCTGTGAATTAAATAACAAATTAATACAGCTCCTTTTTGCATTTAAGCATATTACTTCTCTTGTTGAGAAGAAGATGCACACTATTTCTAGCATGGAAAGGAAAGCATGACATCTAGTGGAACTGGGTAATTACTCTACTTTTCCAAATAAAGGTTTCAATACAGCACTAACCACGAACTCTTCTGAGTCTAGGTGTAAAAAATAACCCCTAAAATTGCAGCAAAAAGTACCAGTGTTGAGAAACTACAGGAAGTGAATCTTATTACTGCCTTTTAATTATTTTTATTCTCATTTTTTTTCTGCACCTGTAGCAGGAGTGCCAAGCCTTCGCCTTCCTGACAGGGTCTATAACACAGTAACTGTTCCAAAAACATTTTATGATTCAGTGTGATATTTTCCAGTTGAGAGGAAATGATTTTGTATGCTTGTAAAACAAGTGAAACCTAACATCAATCATATTTAGAAATAGTTAATGTGTCTCAAACTTTTTAGAACAAAGCAACTTATAAGTGAAAAGACAAAGGAAGGCAGGCAGGATAAATTTCAGGTATTTCAGATAATCAAAACAAGCTTCTACCTGATGCAAATATTTAGAAAAGTGCTTAAAATCTCCAGTACCAAACTGGAACCATTTGAATGGGTCTGTTTTCTCCAAAATGTTTTGCCCTTAAGCAAAACTGCACAGTATTCAAGCATTATTATCATATGGGATCTATTTTATTACTACCAATAAACATTTTTAAATTTTGATGCTCCTGGTTCTATCAAATAAGGTATAAAAACGGTTGTAAATTCATCTAAAAGGACATCCAGTGTAACTATAAGAGTACATTAGACTCTAGCTCTACACAGACAGCAGTTCAGAAATCGCAGCTATGGGACCCCTGGCTGGCTGAGTCAGTGTGGAGCATGGGACTCTTGATCTCAGGGCTGTGGGTTTGAGCCCGATGCTGGTAACAGAGATTATTTTTAAATAAATAAATAAACAAACAAACAAATAAGTTTTTAAAAAATAAATAAGTAAATCACAGCTATTTTACTCATAACCTTATACTCTGTATACAGTCTTATCTGTCCACTCCATAAATTCCAATTTTTTCAGAGATTCAAAATGAAGCACTTATGTATTCTTTGGAAGTACCATTGTTTCCAAGGTGGAGAGAGAACCAGAATCTCGATCTTGATTGGACATCCTAGATGGAGCCCTCCAAAACTTGAACGAGTCATCTAAACCTGTGACAACAGGAAAACTGTCAACATGAATATAGTCTCCTCGGTACCAGAACATTTAACAGAAAGAATACTTGTTATAGGAAACCAATCAAGAACCTGTTACAGGAAACCAATCAAGAACTAGAAAAAAGTTTGCTTAATTTTTTTTATTCTTAATTAATTTATATATAAAGCCTGTTTCACAAAAAATTTAATGACAATGAATGGCGTTTGCTTAGCTTAATTTAATACAATTTTTCAAGACCACCAGCTTCCAAACTTTAATGTGTATAAGAATCATAAAAGGTTTGTTAAAGCAATTTCTTGGGTCTTACTCCCACTGATTCCACTCCCCCACATCAGGGTGGGAGCCATAATTTTGCATTTAACAAGTTCACAAAAGACTTCAGTGATGTTGGTTCAAGGGTCATGCTTTGAGTAACACTGACCCAGAGAAATCCAAACAATGAAATGGGTCACTTTCCTAATAAGGACATTTATTTAAAATTTTACAAATTTCTGAGGTGCCTAGATGGCTCAGTTAGTTAAGTGTCTGACTCTAACTTCAGCTCAGGTCATGATCACAGGGTGAGGAAATGAAGCCCCACATCAGGCTCCGTACTGGGTGTAGAGCCTGCTTAAGGCTCTCTCTCTCCCTCTCCTCTACCCCTCCCTCCACTCTGTCTCTTTTTCTCTTTAAAAAAAAAAGTGTTCAAAAGCTTTATCGAATGTCATTTTCCTCTTAATTCCTTCAAGAATTGAGCAGAAAAGTGAATTAGAAGTTCACACTTAAGTATCTGGGAGTAAAGGAACTTATGTCTACAATTCACTCTTAGAATAGCTCAGAAAAAAAAATATATATATATACATACACATGCATATAAACAAATACAATAAAATGTTAACATTTGAGAATGTTCTTGCACTCCTTTTTTTTTTTTT
>JAQQSY010005115.1:0-11874 GCA_028646535.1 Procyon lotor | reverse complement strand
GGAAATGCAAACCACGGTCAGGCCTGAAGGTGGCGCACACGACTCCCGGCCTCATCCCATTGGCTAGAGCGCATCATGTGACCCTGGTTCATCTGCAAGGGAAGCTGGGCAGTGCATGCCATCGGAAATGCAAACCACGGTCAGGCCTGAAGGTGGCGCACATGACTCCCGCCTCATCCCATTGGCTAGAACCGCATCATGTGACCCTGCTCCAACCGCCAGGGAAGCTGGGAAGTGCAGATTCCTGCGTGCAGAGGAAGAGGAAATGCAGTTGATGACCATCTAAGCAAGTTGCCTTCCAAGGATTCATTAAATACCGGCTCTTTTCTGCTCATTGTCTTTTTACAGTTTTCTTTTCCCTTCAGTTTTTTTTTTTAAAGATTTTATTGATTTATAGGAGAGAGAGAGAGAGAGAGCATGAGGAGGGGGAGGGGCATAGGGAGAAACCCACTCCCCAGTGAGCCCATCCTGGGGCTCAGTCCCAAGACCCCAAGATCATAACCTGAGCCAGAGAGCAAGAGTCAGACACTTAATCAGCTGAGCCACCCTGGTGCCCCTTCTTTGCTCGCTCTTTCTTCTGCTGCTTCTTTGCTCCTTTTAATGCATACGGTCCTCCGTTGTGGTGACTAATAGCCTAGGCTTTCTTTAATGACTTCAGGGTCCCCCTTCGGTGCACTGATGTGTAAGCCTTTTTAGATTTGGCTCTATGGCTACTGACAGCAGTACATTCTATGGGGAAATTTTTATAAAACTTTGACCTAGCCCTTTCCCAGACATCTGCAAGAGGGCAAGAATTGGTTCATTCAAATGTCATTTCTGCTCCAATCTAAATTTCACTTCAAAATTTCATTTAGAAATTAGCCATATGGAAAACTGATTTCATTTTTAAAAAGCTAACCAGGAGATCAGGAGGCCACACAGAAGGGGCCACGTGTATGTTCCTGGAAAGAGGAAGCACGGTGTGGTTCGCAGGCCAGCACTG
Source organism: Procyon lotor (assembly GCA_028646535.1). Taxonomy (NCBI): domain Eukaryota; kingdom Metazoa; phylum Chordata; class Mammalia; order Carnivora; family Procyonidae; genus Procyon; species Procyon lotor. The sequence continues at coordinate 10,892 of JAQQSY010005115.1, read as the reverse complement.
CTGGACCGCCCTCAGACTAGGCAGAATCCATGCAGAATATCTCGGTTAAAGTGTAAGTATCTGAACTCCCCCCTCCCCGGTGACTGGAGGTGAGGACAAGGTGGTTAAGTAAGAACCAGTGTTTACAGCACTGGACACAGTTTAAGAATCTACCAATGATTTAGAAAGAAAACAGCCTCTTGGAATTAGAGAGTCCCGGGTATCAGTGCAAGCTCTAATTCCTACAAGATGTACTCTTGGAGGTGGTATTAAACTTTGCAAATCTCAGTTTTCCCATCCATTAAAAACAAAGTGATACTTGCCCCATCAATTTTTAAGATGAGTCAATGAGACCACAGATGTAAAGCACTAAGTTCAAAGTCTAGCACACGATAGGGCACAGTCCCTGCTGGTTTCTGTTATTGAGGAGAGTGATCTCTGCACGTTGCAAATGTCTATTGGAAGTCAAATTTCTAACTTGGAAAACAAGGACTATAATGTTGATTTGCTTTTACCTGAAAATGTGCAAAAACATCCAGGGTGAATAGAAAAGGGGGAGAGAGACCCAGAAGGCTGCTACTGAGTCTCTAAGTGCCTGTGCGGGAACCGACACAAAAGCAGAACCTTCCCAAAGGAAGTCAATGAAGCCGTGGTGAGAAGGGGTGTCTCAAAGCATCCCAAAGTCAACCCACTCCATGGAGAGCTGGATGGACAGAGGAAAGCAGGTCCCGGCCAAGCTAAATTTAGGCTGTCCCAAAGTGGTGTGAGGAGGAGGAGGGAAACACGAGGGGCTTAGGAAATGTTCTCCTCCTCGCTACAGGGTCTGGGGAAAGTTCCTCAAAGTGTGAGACAGGAAAGGCTCAGAAAACACTTGGAGTGGGGAAGCCATGCCCTAGCACTGGTCTAAATAACATTGGCTCCACATTCCCATGCAGAGAGAGCCTGAGCAGCTAGGAGAAAACCTCTGCAGCTCTGTCTAGCCATGCTGACCTCCCTCCTCAGGAGGGGCTGGAGGGGAAAGAGAGAGAGAGAAAGAGAGAGAGAGAGGAGCAGGGGTGGTGAAGAGAGGAAGAAAAAGGAAAGAAAAACCATAACAAAAGCTGCTCTCAGGTAAAAGCCCGTATTTGCTGCAGATAGAAATATCACTGTACCTTCGTGAAGTTTCTTCTTACAGTTACCCGTCCACTTCTGAAAAATGGATTCCGGTGTTTCATTTAGGGCAATGGTGTACATATATTTCCCTGTTGAAATACATGGGTTTGGCTAAAAAGCCAAGTCCATTTAAAGCATAATGATAATACGGTACCGGTATTAACAGTATACAGCAAAAACTGTGCAGAAGGTCAGATGAGTGAGGTTTGGGCCGGGGTCCCTACCCCCTCCACCCTCAGGATGAGAGCAGAGCTGGTGGGTCAGAAGTGTGACACCTGTGGAGCCTCCTTCGCCCACGTGGCTTGTGGGTCTGGGCGTGAGTGGGTATCACTCCTCCTCTAAGGATGAGCCCAACTTTCCCGCCCACTGACACTGGCAGGGGGGCTGTGCATCCTACCCCAGTGGCAAGGTCGGGGACTCGGGTTAGAGGGGTCGGGGAGAAGATGGAGCTGTGGGCACCGTCAGCCCGGGCGGCCAGAGACCTGCAGGGTGCGCACACTAGTGCCGCAGGTGCTAACTAAAGGTTTGCTCTGCTTCCCTTTGCCTCCTTCAAGTGTCTCCCTTCGGATGTTACAGGGCGGGGTGGGGGTGCTGGAGGGGGTGCTGGGCCAAAGCTGAAGGCAGGGTCCAGGCTTCTTAACAAATATTGTTGTCCTAATAGCTCCCATTCCCGAACTTTTTACACTGTGCGTCTGGCCCTGTGTTAGATGCTTCTGCGTATATATCACAAACATATCCGAATTCTCCAAAACATGTTCAGGTGGCCTTGGGGTGCCACGAACCGGTTCAGCTTCATTGGAAAATTGGCCAGAGAAGAAGAAAGTTGAACATACATCCATCATCTGCCGGACTTTCTTTCACCAGCAGGATGCCCAGAACCAGAGCTGTGATACCCTCGCTTCCCTGATCCATCAAAACTAGGGCTTCAACAGACACGTGAAAAAACGCTCCACCTCACTGGGCATCAGGGAAATACAAATCAACACCACAGTGAGATAGCACCTCGCACCGGTCAGAATGGCTAAAATGAACCAGTCAGGAAACAACCAATGTTGTTGAGGATGCAGAGAAAGGGGAACCCGCCTACACTGTTGATGGGAATGCAAGCCGGTGCAGCCACTCTGGAAAACAGTATGGAGGTCCCTCCAGACATTAAAAGTAGAGCCACCCTATGACCCAGCAGTTGCACTAGCAAGTATCTACCCAAAGGATACAAATGTAATGATCTGAAGGGACACCTGCTCTCCAACGTTCATAGCAGCAATGTCCACAGTAGCCAAACTGTGCCCAGATGTCCATCAACAGACGAATGGATAAAGAAGATGTGGTCTCTTTATACAATGGAATACTATGCAGCCATCAAAAATGAAATCTTGCCATTTGCAATGACGTGGATAGAACTAGAGGGCATTATCCTAGGCAAAATAAGTCAGTCAGAAAAAGACAATTATCATATGATTTCATTCATATGTGGAAGTTAAGAAACAAAACAAAGGATCGTTGGGGAAGGGAAGGAAAAAATAAAATAAGACGAAATCAGAGAGGGAGACAAACCATAAGAGACTCTTAACTCTAGGAAACAAACCGAGGGTTCCTGGAGGGGAGGGGTGGGGGGACGGGGTATCTGAATGATGGGCATTAAGGAGGCACATGATGTAATGAGCACTGAGTGTTATATGCAACTGATGAGTCACTAAACTCTACCTCTGAAACTAATAATGCACTATGTGTTTAATGCACACTAAACTCTACCTCTGAAACTAATAATGCACTATGTGTTTAATGCACACTAAACTCTACCTCTGAAACTAATAATGCACTATGTGTTAATTAGTCGAATTTAAATTAAAAACAAAACTAGGGCTTCATCAGAACCGAAGGGCACCCCTCGAATCCAGGGATGACCTCCACAGGACACCCACCCACACAAATGCTCCCCTCCCAATAGTACCTCCCTCCTTTCCCAGGGGAGAGCAAACCCGGAAGCCCCAAGGCGTGGGCTCCTCTTGAAGACCCCAAAACCACCCAGGCATCTTATGGGGTTTTTCCCTCTGTATCCTAATGATGGATAGGAACTTCACTTACTCACATTAATAATTAAAATGTATCCCAAATTTGGGAAAAGGAAATACGATGACCGCTCCATTTGATGATATCCTGCAAGAGCATTTCCTAAGCCTTCCAGAGCATCAGGTCCTCTGGGGAGTTGCAGCTGTGTTCCCTAACAATGCGCAGTGGCGAGGAGCCCAGACATTCTGCAGCCCTATAAAGTTAGGGGCTTCAACCTGCAGAAACTGGTAAGGAGTAATGGTTTTATATTCCGGTAGAGAAAATGGCCCCAAAGGTTAGACTTTTATTGCTCTGTAGGCCATTAAGCGGTTTTGAATCTAACTGAGAAAGCTCATTTCAGCTCATTTCGGTTTGCTTTTCCCTACTGACTTGTTCTTCAAATCAGCTACTTTAACTTCCTGCTAGTTCATTAATTCATTCACTAATAAATTCAATTAAAGTTTAACATGATCTTATGTATCTGTATGAGAATTTTGTTTTAAGCAATGTATCAATGTAGACCAGTATCTCTAAGACAGATACATTAACAATATCAATAATTATAATTATAATAAACAAAAAACAAAATTTGCTATATGCTTACTCTCTACCAACCAATGTACTAGGGGCTCTATGAATATTATCTACTTTAGGGGCATCTGGGGGGCTCAGTGGGTTAAAGCCTCTGCCTTCCGCTCAGGTCATGATCTCGGGGTCCTGGGATCGAGCCCCACATCGGGCTCTCTGCTCAGCAGGGAGCCTGCTTCCCCCTCTCACTCTGCCTGCCTCTCTGCCTGCTTGTGATCTCTTTCTGTCAAATAAATAAATAAAATCTTTTTTAAAATATTATCTACCTTAATCCCCATAAAAATCCTAGAAACTGTGTAATATGATTGTGCCTGTTATATGGATGAAAAACCAGGCACAGAAAAGAAGTAATGTGCCCAAGGTCACAACTCCAGGGAAGAAGATGAGCATTCGAAACCAAGCTATGGGCCCCCTCTGCAAAAAGAGAGTCGAAGACACCCTTGGTAGATACAACGAACAAAATGCTCATCCCGTGAGTTTACGGCAAACTTGGCAAATCACAGAGGCTCCAGTGATAAGGAATGAGCAGCGCCTAAGATGCTGGCCTTCACCCAGTGTCTTACCATCTGTCCTGAGTTTCCAGGGCCAACTTTCCCTTGCTCTGGCTGGGAGGGAGATCAGGGCAACATGGTACGTAGTCCATACCGCCCTTAGGAACGTGCAATGTCCAGGGATTACCGGGCATGTGGCTATGGGGTACTGACTGTCTCGATTTATTCAGTCTTGGAGTACACTTTCTTGGACTGTGGAAGCTGAAAAGCTAAGAACTACATTTCCCAGAATCCTTGGCAGCTTGAGGTCAAGGTGAGAGGTGGATTTCACCAATCAAATGCACCTGTGCCGGACTTAGGGCTGGACTGAGCTGGGTGGGTGGGCGGGCAGACTCCTCCTGGTCCTGGACAGCTTCCTGACCTCTTGGCAGCAGCTCCCCGGCCCGTGCATTCCATGGTGGTGCTTTAAAAGTCTTCCTGGGAATTCTGCTCCATGCAACATGCACCCTCCTTAATACCCATCACCGGGCTCACCCATCCCCCCACCCCCCTCTAAAACCCTCAGTTTGATTCCTGGAGGCCACAGTCTTTCATGATTCATCTCCCCCTCTGATTCTTCCCCCTTCATTTTTCCCTTCTTTCTCCTACTGTCCTCCGTGCTAATCCTTGTGCTCCACAAGTAAGTGAAACCATATAATTGGCTTTCTCTGCTTGACTGATTTCACTCCACATAATCCCCTCCAGTCCCGTCCATGTGGATGCAAAAGCTAGGTATTCATCCTTTCTGATGGCTGATAATACTCCATCGTATATACGGACTGAATCTTCTTTATCCATTCATCTGTTGAAGGGCATCCTGGCTCCTTCCACAGTTGGCGATTGTGGCCATTGCTGCTATGAACACTGGGGTACATGTGGCCCTTCTTTGTACTGCATCTGCTTCTTTGGGGTAAATGCCCAGTAGTGCAGTTGCTGGGTCATAAGGTAGTTCTATTTTTAACTTTTTGAGGAACCTCCACATTGTCTTCCAAAGTGGCTGCACCAACCTGCAACCCCGCCAACAGTGGAAGGGGGTTCCCCTTTCTCCACACCCTCTCCAGCATTCGAGTTGTTTCCTGTCTTGTCAATTTTTGCCATTCTAACTGGTGTAAGGTGGCACACAGATGGTTGGCAGACACACGAGATGATGTTCAACATCATTAGCCATCAGGGAAATTCAAATCAAAACCACACGGAGATCCCCTTACATGTGAATTAAGTGGAAGAGATCTTTTCTCTTCCACTGAAACCTGAGCCTCCCAGAAACCACACCTGGAATGAGATCCGCTTTGGTTATCTGATCCGCCTATGGCTAAAGGGAGCAACAGACGTGTGGGGGTCTAAGGACAGAGCCCGGGTGGGGAAAGGGAGCCATCGTGTATATAATGACCCAAGTGCCCTGGGATCTCAGAGCAATAGCACTGAACCCCACAATCCAGAGGGCACGATGACCCCAATAGGCAGCACAGCCCAAATGCCTATCAGAGTAGCTTCGCTCCCAGGGCTCACTGATGGCAATCAGCTGCTCGTGGAAGCCCCTTGATTAAAATAGGTACCAGCTCTGGTCCAGCCTGATCACCACTCCAGGCTGGGGAACAGGAGCCTGACCTGAGGTGCCGCCATAGTCGCGGCCCCTCACGCAGCCCCGGGCCCTTTGAATGAACAGGAGGTCGGGCTCCCCTGGGGGTCGGCACCTCCATCCACTGGGCACTTTGCTGTAACAACCCTCTTCACAACTGACTGGCTTAAAACATGATTATTGCTTACAAGTCTTGAAGTCAGCTGGGAAATTCTGCTTTCTAGGATGGGCTCAGCCCATCACATGGCCTGGAGCCTCAGCCAGCTGACCTGTCGCTGCTCCCTACGGCCTCTGCCCGGGCAGGCAGGCATGGCCAGTCCCTAAGGAAGAGGTAGGGTTGCCAGGGAAAGGACGGAAGCAACTAAGCCTTCCAAAGACCTTGGCTCAGAACTGGCCAGTGTCATTTACATACATTTTGTTGATCAAAGAAAGGCGCAGACCCCCCAGATCCAAGGAGAAATAGTCTCCACCTCCTGATGGGACTTGCCGCAGTCACGTGGCAAAGGGGTGTGTGTGCAGGGAGTAATGAGGGCCACTTTTACGCCCCGCAGCCCTGCAGGTGTCTCCTGCCAAGTCTTAACCTTCCCCAGAGGGACCTGTGGCCACTGGCCAGTGCACTGCCCACGTGGGAGAGAATACCCAGACCTTTGGGGGTTCTTAGACACTGGCTGTGATCCAAGGATAGCCCCCGAGAGCCCAGATCCTCTGTGGCTGCATTCAGAGTGCAGGCTGGTGGGGGCCAGAATGAGTTGACCCGTGAACCACAGCGGCCCCACGGGGAACCCAGTGGGCTTGTGAACCACGCCGGTTATTTCTGAACTTCCTAAGAGTGTGGCTGGAAGACCCAAGTGCTGACTGACCCAGTCCTACATTGGCTCCGACCCATGCAGTGAGGGTCACCATAGAAGGGAGGATCAGGTGTCCCAGGATGACCACTGCCTTCCAAAGTAGCAAACGAGAGTGACTCTGCCTCCCTGGAGAGATTTACATCCCACGTCACCTGCAGGGACTTAGGAGAGTCTTCTCACGTCTCCCTTAAGCCCACCAGACAGACTCACGCAGAAGACAGATGGGTCTTGGACAGGGACGAGGGATCCTCGTGAACGTGCTCGTGTGCTAATCACCGCCCCAGATGCGGTGCCCCCGATGGAACACCGGGTACCCGGCTCTTCATCTGACAGGTGGGTTTTTTGTTCTCTGTCACAGTTATATTTTTTAAAGATTTATTTATTTATTTATAGGGGTTGGGGGGTGAGGGCAGGAGCAGAGGTTTTCTCTGTCACAGTTAGGAACGTGGTGCTTAATCCCGACAGAGGCAGCCACACGATTTCATCGTCATAATTCCATCCCCAGGGGCCTTCGTCACCCCGGCCCCTACAGGACACCTTGCTGGTCCACTGCCTTGATGACCCCATAGCGACAGGGTCTTAGAGCGAGAAGTCTCCGGCAAACCACTGAAACCTCACTAAGACCCAGGTGTGCCCGAAGGTAGGAGACAAATCAAAACTTAGGATCCTGATCGGGAATATGTTCGGATACCCCTCCAAAGATGGGGGGTGGGGAGAGGTTTCTATACCTTGCAACTCATCACTAAGGCAAGCCACGGGCCTCCCACACCTCCCACCCTTCTACCTCCTCTGAGTGGGGCCCACAGCAAGCCGGGGGGTGGGGGCTCGCTTGCTAGGCCAGGCCGTGCAGGCAGCACCGCCCCCCTGGCACCGCAGGTCCCCGACATCCAGCGGGGCTCGGGGTGTCTGCGGCAGACGGGAGAATCGGCATCTGTCTCTTGGGTTTTCATGGCGTCTTCAGCAAACGACCATTTCCTTTAGAGACACGGTCCGGCACTTGCTATTAGACCTAACAGAGACTGTGCTTCTAGTCATGCGCGGATCCCCACCGAGTGCCAAGGGGCCCGGTGAGGCTGGATGGAATCCCATCTGCCAGGCCACCCGCCGGGTCATGCTAAGCAGCAGCCCCACCTACGGAAAGAGACCAGGGCAAGCGGGTCCTGAAAACCCAGGAACCTGCATCAGGAAGTGTCTCCAGCACCTACTCCAATGGTAGAGCCCCTCTCCCGCCGCCCAGCCCGCCACCCCAGGGGTCTCCCTGTGACCAGCTGACGAAGGAAGAAGAAACTCAAGTCTGGTTTGCAGGCTCTGCACAAAATGCTGGCGCCAGCTAAAACCAGGTGCCGCTGCACCACAACTGCCCCTGGGAAGGCCCCGAAGAGGGGCAGAGGGGGGTAATCTTCCCCGTGGACGGAACCCCAGTGGCACAGCTGATTTTCCACTGGGTCCTAAAAAGGGAAATGAGAGCACGGATGCCCAGTGAATGTGAGGAACGTCTACAGGCTTGGCCCAGTGGTTATAGCTTGGCAAGAATGGAGTTGGAGGAGTTTGGGAGCTGGGCCCCTCCGAATGAGCCCTGGGTGGCAGGATGTCTGGTCCCCCCTGCAGAGGAGGTTCTCAGGCATCAGGTAGACAAGGTGACCCATTCTGAGGATGCCAGTGAGCCTCTGTCCCCAGCTGCCCCCGTGCCTGCTCAGTGGGCTCACGGACACAGAAACGTGAAGGCAAAGATGGAGATTCCGGCCGGCTCTCCCTCCCAGGGCAGCTCTAACACCACCCTACAAGTGCAACGGGGAGATCAGCTGAGCCCCAACAGGAGCACACACCCTGGGGAACCAGGCTCTTTCCATCGAAGATGGGAAAGCCAGTTAGCCTCCCTGGAATGGGCATCTATCTGGATAAAGATTTGTTTCCCCACCACCACCACCCATCATGCCTCGGCCCAACTATGGAACTGCCGACGCCGACTGCCTTCCGTGCCACCTGACACCGTGCTGCTCCTGGCCAAGGAATTTGTTTCACAGAGAAAAAGAGAAAAGAAAAGGAGGCAATGGTAGGGCACATGGAATTCACTAGTCTTGCCTGCATCCATCATCCAGAAGCAGTTGGCATTCCAGAATAGTGGAGGGAGTAGAAGACCTTACAAAGCCTCAGCGATGGTGCGGGATGGAAGTCAATGACGTGTCAGGATGGGCGCAGTCTCGTGGGATGCAGTGTGTACTCTGAACTTGCAAATACCCTCCAACACTCTTTCCTGCAGGCAGAACACTCGGTCAGGGAAACCAGGGGTGAATTATTTGCTTTCCACCTGCCAACCCCCAGCCTCTGCTACTTTAGAGATCTTAGTGCCTGAGGGGAGACATGAAGGGTAGACACAGCAATGCATCCAATGAAGAGAAAGGACCTCTTGGCCATTGGGGGCTAATCGTACCACTGGATCGACAGAGAGAATGTCGTCCGAGGTAACCGATCGTCAAAGTCAAGGGGAAGTAGGGCTGCTCACCTCAGTGGCGATGGAGGGGGTGTTCTAAATCCCACACCATCTGGGGGGCTGCTTCCTGTTAGTGCAGTGGCTTGTGATAGAGATGATCAAGTCTATAGTAACCTATGTGGTGGGACCACCAAGAGCTCAGACCCAGCAGGGATAGAGATGTAAGTCCACCCCCGGGTTCAGAGCCCACCCCCACTGAGGTGCTCAGTGAGGACCAAAGAACAAGAATAACAGTGGAAGAAGAAGTTGCAAACGCCAACGAGATGGCTGCTGGGTCAGTTGCATGGATGAGGACGGTGCCTTGGGTTTTTTCCCTCCCTTTGCCCCACTGCTTTAAACCGCATGTGTGGGAGGTGGCTGTTTATAGGATTTGGTGAGATTTGGGTCTTCCTTTCAGGGAAGGATGGGAACAGTTGAGTTTTTATGATGGACGTTTACCCTACACTATGCGGGGGCAGCTGGGTGTTCATGTTATTGGTTCTGGAGTTGGACTTTTGGGAAGGAGTAGGGTCAGGGGATCTTGACCTTAACTGCAAAGGGCGAACCATGAGAGGCCCGGGTCCTGCCCGCTGGTGTTGGTTTTGGCCTCCTAAGGACCGTCCTGTTCCACAGAGGCTGGGGGGGAGGGGTAAAACGGCATCTCCCAGAGATGGGAGTCTGTGCCCCAGGGGTGGTGTGGACCTGCAGTCCGGGGAAGGGTGTGGCTCAGAGCAGGGCCCTCTTGATGCTGGAGCAGGGCCGTGTCAGCAGGCCAGGGGCCAGTTTAGCAGAAACAACTGCCTGATTGTGCCTCAGAATTCGTGCCAGAGTTTGTTTCTTCCGCCCCCCCATTCCCCTGTTCCCAACAGTTTAAGAAACCATTTAATACTCTATAACAAACCCTTTTCTGTGACACTCCTGGTGTAAAATTCATTCTCTGAGAGTGAACTTTACGAATCTCTGGAATCTTCCCACACCAGTGTGCCGCTTAGAAATTGAGGGGTTGAGTTAATTGGGGATGATAGTGGATCTAGGGTCATGAGAGAGAAAAGGCAGGTGTGGATTTAGATAATTTAATTCCTATTTCCCTACTTCGGACTCCTTCCTTTGGGTTCCCTACAAACATTTCAATGGCAAATTATCAGCTTAGAAAAGACACAGACAGTGTAGCTCTAACAAAGAAATCTTTGCATCCTCATGGCACATGTTCTTTGGGTGTCAGATTCACAACCCAGATCAGAGGTTAAATCGAGAAGCAAATAAGTGGTCTCCTCTGCTCCCTCTCTCTGCCCCAGTCCCCCAGCATCCACCTCCCAGCACGAACGCAGGTGCCACAGGATCTGCGTGCCTGTACCAGGCCTCACCTACACCTGGTCACTGCTACTGTCCTCTGTGGCCTTGCCCAGAGAATGGCCAGGGCTGGGCAGGAGCCCAGGTCCCAGAGAATGGATGGAAGCAAACTCCCCGCGCTCGTGGTCCATGACAGAAGCTATTCTGACATCCTTCGGAACACAAAGCAGAGTCCCCTCAATGCCTAGAGGCTCTGTCCTCCAAATGACAGCGATTTTCTTCAGACCAGGGATCCTGGCTGAATTAAAGACCTTCTTCGTTGGCTAGAAACACAACTCAAACGCGCTCAACCATCTCAAGGGACATTTTTGGCTCATGTAACTGACAGGTCCAGGATGTGTCTAAGA